>CAJNJA010015152.1:0-10000 GCA_905231915.1 Symbiodinium necroappetens | reverse complement strand
GATATGCCGACCAATACAGTCTGCTACTATCTTTTTTAGAGTTGAGAGGCTGCCAACCATTATCATTGTCTCCTTTGTTTCAATATTTTGGTTATAAATGGTTCGGTCTTCCGAAATCACTTCCCATTGCCACTGGTTTAGGTATCTCCACACAAGTTTTCTGAATTTGCTTCTTTGTATTTCGACAGAGGTATCCTGAATTTCGGTGTTTTTTAATTATTCCGGATCGGCCTTCCTTGTTTCCGACCGTGTTTTCCGAATCCTTCCGCGCCCGTTCAGGTCGACCACTGCAGCAAAGCAGGTGGTGTAGACTCGGAGATTCCGTCCCCCAAGCCTAGAGCTGTGCGCGTATTCGTGCCTGCCTTGTTCGTTCGCCCATCTCGAGAACAGTCGTTCGAAAGCCTGGCTTGAATGCGCCCGGGACCCGGGCAAATGCAGGTCGAAACTAGCTGCCATCTGTGTTTTCGCAGCATTTACGCTGTCTTCGACCAGCATTAGAAGTGGCAAGGCGCCGCTGTTTCCGAGAAGGTGCAGGGAAACCATTGACCCATAGCGCCGGTGGTTACCGTCACATGCGAACGGGCCCTAGTTGTTGCGAAAATACAGGCCGCAACTAGTTGCTTGTGTTTTTCGAGCAAGTATCGCTGTTCGGAAACCATCCGCATACGATTGTAACACCAGCTTGGAGCCGACAGATATGAGAACAAAAAGAAGTTCGTCGTCGTTGCACTACTGGATACCTTCCTCTCTGAATAGATGCTGTGCGAGCGCTGCTGGCTCCTTACAGGCAGCCCCCTTGCAGACACCAAAAGCCACCGCAAGCCACATTCTCAAAGCCTCAAATTTAAACTTTCCTCGAAAATCACACGATGAGATGCAACGTGGAAGCTCTGTTCAAGCCCAAACCCTCGATTCTAAACCCCAAATCCAAAAGCTGAAGTCGAAACTATCCCAAACCTTGCCCTAAACCCCCAATTCGAGCCCGACTACGTCTGAAGGAGCTCACGAGGCCGTGTTCGGTGCCAGCTTCAGGGAATTATGGGGTGTAGGGTGGAAGGTGGCTTGGGGGCTCATGGGGCGGTCGGAAGAGAGCGTGGTTTTTCAGCGCCATTCAGACACAAACCATGGACATGACTTGAGGGGTGATACCCGTCATGCTCGCGCATCGGCCATGAGTTTCGAAAAACGGTTTTCTGCTGGATGTTCTGTATGGATTGCAAACCAGGTTTCGGCTCCTTGGCTTGCTGGAACACAACCATGGCAGGAAGTAGACGCCGGACTATCGATTTCCTGACCGAGAGTCCTCGACTTCATTTTGCCCACCACAGCAGCATTCAGTGTAGGTTCTGATCATTAGGTTCATCCACAGTACGCACCAGGAAAGTCCAAAGCTTGGTTTGCCCAGATGCTTTTGCCGGACCCCCAATGCAGACCCCCGAAAATGTAGAACAGAATTTTTATCTAAAGAACACGTCCGGAGGCTATTTCTGGACCAGAACTCCTTCTACGGGAAGCTTCTCAGTTTCAGCATGCGGGCTCAGGGGTTCATCATCATGGTGAAGCTAGGGTTCTCACCGTCCCACCATGCAGAGAGAGAAGATGCTTCACAGCTGCGAGCACCATCCCTTCCAGCAAGCCTGAGGATCCCTCCAGAGATGGGGAATCTGCGGAAGCTCCATTCTCTGCATTTGCACCAGCGCCTCGGCCTTTGTCGTGTTGGCCAGAACAAGACTTGCGTCCCTCGCATGTTGCAGCCACACTTGGTGAAAGGCACTTCGTTTCCATGGCTGGAAGTCTTGCTTTTGTGCTCTCGTTCGGGATACTGGATCCAAGCACCACTGCCGGGCACGCGAGTCCTTCGGACAAGCGCTTCTTGACAACAGCGATTTGTTTCCGAGTTTGTGTCTCGGGAGTTGCAGGGTCCCTTTATGCAAGCATGTCTACGAATATAACCAGGCACCAGGTGACAAGATGTTTCGCCACCGGTCCGAACGCGCAAAACTCTAGCAGGGTAGCGCCTCCAGAGCCGAATTCCAGCAAAACGCATTCCTCGTAAATTCTCCTGTGCACACGAGTCTCGCCTGAATGTGTCCGACTGAAGCATTATGTCATGCTGCTTCCGATGCCGATAGGGCCTTGTGCCAGGCTTGAATGCAATTCCCATGTCTCAAATCTCAGGTGTGGGATCAACTTTTTTATGGAGTGTTCCGCACATCCTCGTTGTGCGCATAGTGTCGACTAAGATGCACTCTGGCTGACATTCGTTCATCACTGGTCGCCGAAGATACAGCTAAGTCGCAGCAGTCGCACTGTAGCTTGGCCGATGTATTGATGCCGCCTCCATCTAAGAGCTCTCGAGCCAAATTTGGTCCGATTGAAATTCTCACCATCACCGCGACGTAATAAATCTGGTCCGATTGGAAGTCTGACCAGGACGTGATGTGGAGGTTCAAAGAACTTAACCACTGTTCGTCATGTCGACAAGGAACTATTTTTGGGGGACCATCCCGGCGGAACTGGGAGGACTTCGAGAATTGCGTCACTGGATCGCAAACGCCTTTTTTGGCAGCGGGATGTTGCTCCCAGGAGTTTGGGGCACTGAGACTTTGGAGTCGGCGACTGGGCCGAGTAGCGTTGAAAGGCAGGTCTGTTGGAAGGTGGAGTAACAGCGCAGGTCAGGGATTGCCAGCCGTCTGGAAGAAAAGTTCTGTGAGCCTCGAAAAACATGGAAACTGGCAACTGCATGTAGCACCAGCTTCGAGGTGGAAGACTGGTGCACGTAGTCTTGCAACTGTCGTGCCGGCACGCCCCGAACAAGCGCTTGCGCTTGTTGGGGTGTTCAGGGTTTTGGACAGTAGCTGATGTGTTTGCTTTGCTGACTTGCTGGGAAGAGGTGCAGGTTACGATAAATTTTTAAAAGCATTTTTGCCATCAGTCTATGTTCTATTCTATGTTGTTGACGTGAAGAGCTTCCACGAAGCCACCGCAGATACATGTTCCGCATCATTTGCAGAGTCGAAGTCCAACGCGACTTTGCCAAAGTTCCAGCTCCGTCACAAAATTGAGAAGGCCCCGACGCCTCAAACAAAACTTGAACAACAAATCAAACGCCTGCATGCAGGTCGTACACTTCAGTTCCACCGCTTGGGCGCTTTTAAAGTCTTCCCAGCAGCACACGGCCCATCTCCAAAGGGACACGGGACACAGCAGCGTCGAAGCTCAGACGGTTTCGGGCAGCAGGTCTAGACACTCAGGCCACACTTTTGTGCCCACCATTTGCAAGCTCCGGAGCCCCAAAAACACGCGAAAGCTTGAAAGGCTACCTGGGCCTCTACAAGAATGCTTTCTATGGCAACATCCCCAAAGAGCTTGGCCAGCTCGGAAAGCTGTTGCTCGGTTGCCCTAGCTGGGATTCTTGGGATTTCCTGCTATATAACACAGTCCTTATGTAAGCCCATAGGACTTCTACTGTGTTGGGTTTATGTTGGAGATCACTGTTTTCTGCAGCTGCCACAGTTTCTAGAGCCTACGCGTTTCTCCTTGGCCGATCAGGGCCAAAAAGCCGAACCGTGAACCCTGAACTGTAAGCCCTGTAAACCATGTAAACCATAACTGCAGCATGGTGCAAGAAATCTTGGGCCTCAGCGCTCTCAGAGGTTTGGGCTAGCGCTGCATCAAAATCGTCTCAGAGGTCCCGAGATGCCTGGGTTAATTTTCTGGAGCTTGTGCCCTACTTGGAGGGAGTGTGTCGCAGAATTTGGATTTTGGGGCTTGTGTAGAGTGTGCAAGAGTCTAAGTCTCCAACAAACCTTCCGTGATGGCGTAGATCCGCACTACATAATCCAGTCCAGGATCACGAGGCATTCATGCAGATTATGTTGGGGGGCCCGGGCACAGATCCTAGATGGCGAGTTTCAGGAGAGAATGTTATGGTTTTTCGTAGTCCGTCTCCATGCCCAGCCATTCCAGAGGAATCCGCATGCAGGATTCTTATTGGTTGTAACTTTGGTAGCATCTTATCAATCATCCGTCTGTTTTACGAACATACACACGGATGACATGGATGTCTCTCGCTCTCGCTCTCTCTCTCTCTCTCTCTCGCGCTCTCTGTTTCGCTCACTCTGTTCTGTGTGTATAATATGTATGTATATATATATACATATATATATATATGTATATCAACATGTATTCTTAGTTATGTGCACAACGCGGAACATGGCCCGCGCATGTATACGTACATATGCTTAAGCACATACAAGTGCGTGTATGCACACTCACACCATATATATATAGAGAGAGAGAGATAGATCGATAGATAGACAGATAGATAGAGATGCATGCATATATAGCTGCATGCATGTTTAGATGGATGGATGGATGGATGGATGGATGCAAGGAAGGATGAATGGAGGGATGGAGGGAGTGATGGATGGTTGAATGTTGTATGCATGCATGCAGGTACATTCGTGCTTGCAGCTGCTGCTGTTGTTATTAATGTGAATGTTCAACGTTATTGTGCGCGTAATGCAATGCTGTATTGAAGGTCACGTCGAGCAATGCAATATATGGGTGGTACGACACCATGGCATGGGATGGAGTGCATTGCATTGTAACGTTGTTTGCGGTGATGTTTGTGCAAGATGTGTGTGCTTGTGTGCACGTGCTTAGTGTGGTCATGTATGTAGTGTATGTAGTACACGTGGTTTGTGCACTGTAATGTGTTTTATGTATCTTCCGTGTGTATGTATTGCACGTGATGCATGCAATGTGTGCAATGTACGGCATGCGCATAGGGTTTGGGATGTACCTGCTGTGCGTAGGGATGTCTTGTATGTCATGTATGTGTGCATGTATGCATGGATGCATGTCTGTCGGTATGCATGTATGTTTGTATGTATGTATGTATGTTTGTATGTATGTATGTATGTATGTATGCCTGCCTGCCTGCCTGCCTGGCTGCCTGCCTGCATACGTGCATGCGTGCAGCGTTTGCATGTATGCAAGTACGCTTATACGCGGTTCTTGCGTATGCATGATTTGCATGCATGCACGTGTATATATATATATATGTATATATATATATGTATATATATATATATACGTGTGTGTGTGTGTGCGCGTGCATGCATGTGTATAGTCGGGTACTGTACCCAGTATTGGCACACCATGTCAATGAGAACACCATGCATCCGGGTGAGAAGCTTGCATGTCTACGAAGTGTTCACTGCGTTTTCGTTCGCGAGCAGAGGCTTGAGGCATCGGCTCCAGGGTAGAAGCATGAAGCGGCGGATAGCCGCTTTGTTTGCTGTGTCCAGGCTCAGGCTCAGAGTCTCGGGGTTGAGTGATGTTTAGTGGTGAGAATTTGGAGGGACTCTGCTGCATGATTAGCCCGCTATGACCGTTCAATCTTGGGCAACAGGCATTCTTCTGACTTGGTGCCATCATCCTCATCATCACCATCTGGAAACATTGCTCTTGTTAGTGCTGATGTAGAGAGTCGATATCCCTGATGCCTTTGCTACCCCTGTACAGTATTGGTTGAGGATTCCAGATGTCTTGCAAGGAGCCATCCCGCAGGAGCTCAGCAACTTGACAAAACTTAAGAGGCGAGACATACCGGGCTTTGTGCATTGAAGCGATTGTGGGAGACCTTGGAGCTTCAAGACCTTGCCCGATTTCACTGGAACTGAAGGTTTCATGCGGCCCGGAGGCTTTCTGCAGAAGATTGCTCTGTGTCGCCAGAGCGCGGCTCCCGCCAACAAAGAACGAAACCGAAGCAGGTGATCAAGGAATATCAAGGATAGACAGAATGTCGGGAAAGTGCTGTCTTATCCCCAGAAGACTAGATCCCTGCGGAGGTAAGCAGAAATGGTTTCAGAGCAGATTACTTAGCAATTTCCGCCGACGGCCCCTAGGCGTCTTACCAGCATATGACACAGATAATTCCAACCAGTTGCATGAGTCGAGTCCAGTACTATGTAGAGGCAGAACGTTGGGTCAAAGTCTGTGAGCTGCCAAAGCCGAGCAGTGGAAGCAGCACCATCAAGCTCCGTGTTAGCATATAAATGGCAGCAAGCCCGAGCATTCTCAGCGTCATTTTCAGCATACAGTATCGATCAGCAAAACTCCTGAACGCTTGATCGGAAGGCTCCAGCTGCATCGCAACGAACTCTCTGGCATCATTCCGCGAAAGCTGTTCTCATTGATCTCCTTGCAGGCCTGCTACAAGTTCTCTCTTGCATGGTTCCTGGATATGGGCCTTTCGGGAGTGGAGGGTTGCGCGCACGTGTGATTTTCGTATCGTCGTATAGGATCGTGGCGATGAATTTCGAGGTGTCTATGCAATGATTTGGCTGTTGCAGAGTAGAGCTCAAGCTTGAACGTTTGGGACTGCTTTCCATTGACGTTTGTTTTCTGTGGTGGCGAAAGCAGATCGCGGTGGGCACACAGCGTGGTACTGCCCCGTTGTCTGCATGATAAAACAAATCACTTCAAATCACCATTGACTTGAATTGGCCTAAACACCATTGTGGGCATGCCCCCTGCGACATGAGTTAACAGACTGGAAGCTTTGCTTATGGCTGGCTTAGCTCGCCGCCTCGCCTGGTCCATGTTAATGCCGACACCGCCACCGCCGGGGAATTAACTAGAACAGAAGAGCGAGAAGAACGGAAACCATGGCTCAGACGTGCTGAGCTGCAACCCGTAACCGGACCGTGCGGCCATCCATATTTGCTCCAGGACGTCGACTTGTCGGAGAACAGGCTCTCTGGTACAATCCCCGTCTCCCGTCCTCTCTGGGACGTGGGATTTCGGGGCTCTGAGGGTCCTCGCCAGGTAGAACAGTTTTCGGAGTCTTTTCAGCCGCTTATGCAGTGAGTATTGTGCTCCTTCCGCCATGGGTCCTGAACTTGGCTAGTGACGGCTAATGCTGTTGGTTGTGTAGGCCTTCCTGAAGCCTTGACCGCCAAGGTTTGAGTTCCCTCCCCAAGCCGGTGCAGCGAGGGCCTGCCGCTTTGAACGGCCTGAATGCTAAGGCCGAGCTCGGCAACATGACTAAGCTCCAATACCTCAACATTTTCCGGAACCGCTTGAATGGACAGTTGCCAGAGATGCTTGGACCTACTGTCGGGCTGGGTTGGGCAGGGCAAAGGCTCCATCTATATCCATCATACCCGGAAAGCCAGCATGGCCCCTGCTCCTGAGAACAGGCTGGGAATCCGAAATGGAACCCTGGTGTTCAAGACTTGACCCGTTAACACTACACAGCCGTGCCGTGGCACGATGGCAGATCATCGCAAAGGTTCAAAGATCGAAAGGGCTTGAGGCTTGAACTAAATCACTCTTGGCTACACATGAGGACATAAGGGTTGCTCGGCTGGGTTTGCAGGCCCCAACTTTGGGGGTTCGCCGGCGAACAGTTGTGGATGTAATTCAGATGTGAGTCGCATGGTCGTATGCTAGTGGAAATGCGCAGGCCTGCACCGAAATGTGTAGATATGAGTTATGAGCACGCATTCAGCACGTTGGCGTGATTGTATACGACTGCGATCTCTGGTTTTAGTTATGCCTTCATCTACGAGCAAAGTCGAGTAAAGCGGGTTTGTACCCTTTCCGTGTGTATGTCCCATCCTGAGGGGGCTTAGGCACGCTCAGGCTGTTATTGAGTTGGGCTGACTTTGGCTTTTGTCAGCTGTCTAGACTCAGACAGTTTGCAGCTGCTGCCTTAAAGCCTTAACGTCTGCTCAGGGCTCTGGGACAATTAGAATCCCTTCAGTACTTGGACCTCTCGGAGAACAGGTGGCTTGTGCAGCCAAGATCATGGCACCTTTGAGTTTGCTGTCTTCTTCCTCGGTTTCAGGAAGTTGTATGTAGTGTTCGAGTCTCGCGGGATGGCTACCACGACCTTTTCTAGACTAGACTAGAGAGATGTATTGAATGTTAAAGTCTTTGTCTTCGGCAAAGCTCACCATGTGTTCCCGGGAATCAGGCACGAATGTATGCTGTAATCAAAGTGGCCGATGAGCTGCTTGCTGATGCAGCATGTGCAAAAACGCATTTCCGATTTACTAGCATGGTGTTTTTGCCAAGCGTGGAAGAAGCGTACAGTCTTGCTTGAAGGATTGCACACACTGTTCCATAGTCCGGACAGCAGGCAGGGTAAGTTCTTTCCTTAGAGCCCCAAGACAATCCAGAAGGTCTTTGGAGCAAGGCTGAAGCCATACGCCGTGAAACATGCGCTCTGGCTAACATCATGCCATCGAAGCTTCGATGTATCCCGGAAGCTGCGCTAGCGCCAAGCCTTGTAGAAAGTGTTTATGTGCAGCAGTGCAGCCGAAGGTGTGAACTTGAACCCAACTTTTAGGCGCTCCTTTCCCGCATGTTGAATCTGAAAAGACTCCCAAGGCCTCGACCCTCAATGCCCTTGGTTGTCCGAGGGTGGGGCTGCTGTCAATGAGGTTGTATCTTGTGGTTGTCCTTGACTCACGAACCTCGCTCGACCTTGCCTGGCACAGTCCGCGAGCGCTTGTGTCTCCTTGACCCCAAGTAACGGGTCTCGGAGACGACTCTGACAGCAAGAACACGGCTCCGGGCTTGTGTAGGGATATGATATGCACTGCAAGTCATATACATGTGTGTAACCTAGCATGTGCGGACACAACGAGAGACAGAGAGAGAGAGCGAGAGCGCGAGAGAGGCGGAGACTCGACAAGGCTGCTGAAAGCCGATTCCAAGCCAAACACCTGTATACATGACCTGGAGCCCCACATGCCAATCCTGTACATCAAGAAGTCTCAACTCTAAAACCTGAAGCTCTAAACTGAAGCATGCGGCTATCATTCTTCCCCTACAAGAATCCCTAAGCCAAAGCGGCCCAAGCCGAGCCGTTGAGGCTCACCGGAGGAATCCCGGCAGGGCTCACCCAACTCCAGCGCCTCACTCACCTCATGCTCTCCGAGACTCTTGGGCTCAGGATCTGAAGTTTTCAGCTCCCTTTTTGGGCTGAAGGGGTTTAGGGCCGTTTAGGGTTCTCGGAGCTTCTGAGTGCCAGTGCAGAGACAGGGAAGATAGCGATTCAAGTGATTGTCGTACAGAAGCGCAGCTGAGGAATCAACTGGTTCCTTGCTTTGCACACGTGTGGCCGGTTTTGGGTCAGTTGAGCTTCGGGCCTTCAGCCGTAAGTTGACGATGCATCGGACTTCAACCGCTTAATGCTGCAAGTCGCGAGTGTTTCTGCTGCCATTCCTAAACCCCAAGTTATTCTTTCGGGGTACTCTTATGCTGCAGTGGCTTCCCCGTTTCAATGTGCACATCTACAGCATTTGAAGTGTGGCGCGTTTGTAGCCGAAGATTTCGCGACTCAACAAAGATATGATGGTTTAGTGCTGGAGGCGCTATCAACTTAGCCGGTTTCAAGTTTGCAGGGTGGAGATACTTGACTGTCAGGCATAGCACTTAGGAAAACAATTTCCTGCACACTTGGGGATCCTGAACCTCGAAAAATCTTGCATGGTTATGCATTTGCCTCAGTGCAAACGTTGCATCTTGATGCCTGAACTATCGAATCTTCCCAGTGGGGCTTAAAAAGCTTTCGAAAATCCTGCTATCTTGAAACTCAGACCTCATTGCCTTAGATTAGAGCCATGCCTTGAACTGTATATAACTATCGAACCCAAGCCGGAGCATAGTAAGCAACGGTGTAGACAACGGCAGCAACAACAGACAGCCCACAATGAAAAACTAAGAATAAACACCAGACAGCAACAAGCAACATCTTTCTCAAGGTACATACGTATGCATTTTTGCTTTATGCATGAATGTTTGTATGTATGTTATGTGTGCATGTATGTATGTATGTATGTATGTATGCATATTCGTATGTATGTACGTATGTATGTACGTATGTATGTAGGTATGTATATATGACCCCGCGCTCTTCGCGGGTGGCTTAAATAGGGTCTACCCTCCCCCCCTCCTCCCTCCCCCCCCCTCCCCCCCT
>CAJNJA010015151.1:0-11885 GCA_905231915.1 Symbiodinium necroappetens | reverse complement strand
GAGGGGTTCAGAAGTACGCCAAGTAATATAGAGTTTTAATCATCAAACAAGAGAGAGACTAGGTTCCCCAGCCCTTTTTCTTCGTAGGTTCCCGTAATGAAACCAAATAGTAGGAAAAAGGGCTGGGGAACCTAGGAGAGAGAGAGGGGGATTCCAGACAGCCATTTGTCAAGCCTTTGTCTGCCTGTCTGCCTGTCTATCTGCCTGCCTGCCTGCCTGTCTGTCTGTCTGTCTGGTCGGGTCCGGTCTTATTTTGTCTTGTCTTGCCCTTCTGTTGTTTGTGTTTGTCTGTATCTGTCTGTTTGTCTCTGTTTGTCTGTGTTTGTTTGTTTGTGCTCGATTATTTGTATTTTGTCTATTTGTGGGTGCGTCTATTTTATTTGTGGTTGTCGGTCTGTATTTGCGGCTCTATTTGTCTCGCCATTTATTTTTTTGTCTAGTAAATAAATGAATTCGTTCATTTTTTGGGTTATTCGAGATATATGAATATTTTCTTGGATTAATAGATTAGTAGAATATAGAAATAGATTTGATTTTATGTCTTAAGATATTTTTAAACTCTTTTATTTGGACTCTAAATATTTCTTATTGATCGCGAAATTTGGTAGAAATTTTAGTATAGGTACGAGGTATTTAAGAGTAATATATTTTTATAGATATTAATCTTAAAAGATTAAAAATATATTATGGGAATCGATAGAATTTATTTTTCTTATTTTAATCTGATTATCCGTAGAAAATCTTAAATATAAGTTTATTTTATCATGCTTTTAAAAGAATTATAGGATTTGGGATTTTTTAATATTAAAGATTTATTTAAGAATATATCTTATATTATAAGGAATTTGAATCTAATATCTGATATCGGTAAAAAATAAGAAAAAATATTCTTGCTCTCGTATAGGGACTTAAATTTCTAAATACAAACCTCTGAATCCTAAAATCTAAAGGAATCCTAACCCCTTATAGATCCCGTCTCGTAGCCTTAAGCTAAAGAGCCTGTCTTCTCATCTTCGAAGACCCTATTTAATAGATTATGGGCCAGGATTTAGGGTTTGGGAGGTTCATGAAATGGATTTAAAAGAAATTGCCATACTAAGGATCGATAATAAATAAAATGGAGATTTTATTAGTAGAATTTGAATTAAATTTCTTAGCAAGAATCCGATATATTCATCATATTGCTTCTATAGATCATATTATCCGAAATAATTATTTTCGAAATATATGATTTGTCGTCTTCGTGCATATGACAAAGGACGCTTACGATACGAATTAGAAAGATATTCGAAGATATTTATATTATTTTCTTATCTTCGTCAAAGCAAATTAATCCGTCCGTGAAAGAAGCGCTGGCCTCCTGTTGCGGTCATAATATTATGTCCGCAATCGAATATAATTGGCAGCCTTTGCTCTCGATATCTCGAGGAGTCCTTGGACCGATATAAGATGGAAAGAATAGAAATCAATATATATTTGATTCTATTTATAAATCTCCGTCTTTTTGTACCCATCTGTTTCTGTTATTTGTTTGTGCCTGCCTGGGTCTATTTGTCTATCTGCCGGCCTGTCTATCTCTATCTATTTGTCTGTCTGTCGATCTGGTTATCTATCTCTATCTATCTCTATTTGTCTAATTATCTAGATTTCTTTCTATCTATGAGGACTATCTATCTATCTCATCTGATATAGTGATTTATGGCTTCTTGCCCTGCTGCTTGAAGTAACAAATATTTTAATGATAAAATGGCTTACAGTCTCCTTTCCCCTATTAGAAGCGGCGGGTCCACTCTAAAAGAAAAAAAATATATATATATATTCAGATTATAAAATAAAAAAAATATATAAATATATATTCTTATTTATTGAAAAATATCTTTAATTAATAATTAGAAAATATATTCAGATAAAAAGATTCCTTATTATGAATATTTGAAATCTCGATTTTTAATTTGTCGATATGATATTATTACTACATTTAGGATTATTGAACGAATTACGAAAATCTAAAATATACGATATTCTTTATTGATCTAATCGAATCAAAATAAATGAAAAATATATATATATTGTTTTATTTTCTTAAACCTATAAAAAGATTATTGATATATAAATATAATATTTTTCTAAATTTTTAGTTATTATGAATTCTAAATTATGAATCCAATTTATAATCATATTCTATATTGATCTATTCTTGATAATATTCCAGAAGATGATAAAATAATAATAGTTAAGCGACCACTGGCAGTCGCTTATATATATTTATATATATTTATATATTCATAGATATATATTCTATTTTATCCATGCGAATAAATAATATGGACATATTTGATTATTTGTATAGTTTATTTGCTTATATATATATATCGTTCTCTATCTTTATATCTATATATATCGTCGGAGAGACATGCAAAGAACATATGCGGTCGAGTTGCCTCTATGTCGTACAGCACCCGAGAGATTAGGATCGTGCAACAATCCGAATATTTTTATTTGATTTGTGCATTGCCTGATAACGACAAGATTTTCT
Organism: Symbiodinium necroappetens; assembly: GCA_905231915.1. Classification (NCBI taxonomy): domain Eukaryota; class Dinophyceae; order Suessiales; family Symbiodiniaceae; genus Symbiodinium; species Symbiodinium necroappetens. Next base: position 9,349 of record CAJNJA010015151.1, on the reverse strand, counting down.
AGAATTCCCGCCCATTGAATTCCATTAATAGATTTCAATAAAGAAAAGATCTCGAATCAAATTCGCCGGAATATTATTAGATAAAATAAAATGATATATATAAAAATCATGAGAATAATAATATAAGATGATATATATCAAATAAAATCATAAGATATATAGAATAGAGAGATTATAATCCTTATTAAATCAGATATGATAGAATATTCAGATATGAAACGAGACGAGAAATAATCGAAAAATAAATGCCTCGCCAGCTGCCCACGACGACCCAAACACAGACAAACCGAAATATTTCCTGAGATATCTACAAAATATGCAATTCTATATAAGATCGATCTTCTAATCTCGTCTATTAGTTTCAGATATATAAAAACTTATAATTATCTATAAGCATATATATAGAGATATTTATATTTCTATATTTACCTATGAATAGCAAATATAGAGATTCCCACAACTCCGAAGATAGAGAGCGACACCCATCCATATTCAAATAGATAGATATACAGACAATCGACAGATAGTGATACGTACGCTCCTAAAAATCTTCCATAAAAAGATAAAAATACAGACAGAGATAATCAGAAAAATACAGACAGAGAGGGAGGGAGAAAAAGAGACACGGACGCAAATAGATACGTTCATACGCACATGCGCAGCCACTTAATCAAATACAGATAATCAGATAAGTCATAAAAACAAAAAGAAAAATACGCGGACGACTTAACTCCATATCTTAAAATAATCGCCGCTCAGTCAAATATAGATAATCAGGCAAATCAAAAAAATATATGGGGACGATCTGTCTTCATATCTTAGAAAAATCGAGAATTCAGTGTCATGTCGCAATCCGATCCAGCAGCTTCGTCCCAAATATTTATGCAATAAGCAACCAGCTTTTCAGATATCTTCAATTCATTATATTTCTTTGAATTTATAAAAGCCGAATATGAAGAAAGATCCATATATTCTTGCTTGATTTGCGCATTTCTTAATAACGAATTCTGACTTGGAAGATTTATTTAGTATCGAGACATCGTCAAATTTTATGATAATATATATATTTCTCAGAAATTAATTCAAGCTAGAAAAAATCATTTATCTTGGAGATTTTATAGAATTCTCATTTATTGAATTTCAATAATAGATTTCGAGAAAAACAAGAAATCGAGGAAGACGGAATATTTTTAAATATATAGATTTAATATTGATAAGCATCATAAGAATAATAATATGAGATAATCACTCAGATATATCAGACCAAAAGAAAGAAAATAAAAAATATATAAAAATAAGAATACATGAAATATAAATATCGAGTCAATTCCTCACGACGAAATCCAAATATAAATAAAATAAATCCACAAAAAAATCTAGAATAAGAGAGATTTTTTTATTGGACGGAATCTCCTCATATCTCCTCCACTTCTGTATAAAATAGAATATAGAATATATGAGGAATCGACTAGGGCAATTCATATTTATCATATATATATATAAATACGATCTCTCAGATATAATAGATAAGTATCTCATATAGGTACATTTAAATATACAAATACGCCCACGCACACCCATAGAATAACCCACGAACAAACACAGAGAATCAGTTTCTAACGAGATACATATATATACAGACAGAGATAATCAGAGAACTTAAAATAAAGAGAGAGATAAAAAGAAAAATAAATATACCCATTCCCAAACACACAGATACTCAATCAATACAGATATTCACGCACATCACAGACACAAGAAAGAAAATACGCGGACAACCTACCTCCATATCTTACAACAATCGAGAATCGTAATCCGCGCCAATAGCTTCTTCCTCTCCTATAATATATAGCAGCCAATCAATATTTTTATTTCATATCATTAATTTTGCAAAGGTCGAATATAAAGAAAGATTTTTTTACGCTAGTTTATATTAAGTATTGCTTAGTAATAAAACCTAAAATCGGGGAATCGTAAATATTTCTTTCTAATGGGCATATATATCCGCATACAATCGCCAAAACGAAAAAAACATCTAAAGAAATAACCGCCCAAATAAAATAGAAACGAATCCATCTTAATCTTATAATTAAGAATAATATATCTCTAATTTTGAAAATAATATAAAATCAATAATTCGACATCCCACTAAATAATTCTAAAAAAAAACGCGATTTTCATCAAATTGAAATATTCCGAATATAAGAAATATTTAATTAGAAATAATTTAATCTATAAAATCACAAGATTTAATTAAATATCAATTCTATGAAATCCATTATTTTCAAGAATTTTTAATTATCTATATTTAATCATACGGTTCGTACAACAATAACTAATATCATTTTTGAAAATTCCTAAATCGATTAATAAATATTCAACTCAAAATCTAATGGCTCAATAGATAAGGAGACGCACCTAGAGAGATAGACGAAGAGCAACAAATAGCGAGAAGCAGCCTACCGCACAGACAAATTATGCACAAACATACGGACAGACACACAGACAGACGGACATACACACACACACAGACAGACACACACACGCACAGCGACACACACAAAGAGACACACACACACACACAGAGACAGAGACACACGCACACGTAGACGCACAAAGAGACACTTGCATTCAGAAAGCACTGCTCTGGAGCCACTGCCAGAAATCTGCGGCATTTTATTGCCGCCCCCTAAGGCTATTCAACAGAAAAGAATACTTGCTTCGAATCCAACGACACAATGTCTTTCCATGCTTTTCCTACCTTAGAGGCTAATTCATCAGGCCCTGCCTACACCTGCCAAAAACCCTGGAAATCTTATGACCGCGAGCATGCCTGTCTAAAATACCGGAAATTTGATGACCGCGAGCATGTCACCCTCAAGCTACCAAACTTTCGGAAAATTTATTACCGCGAGATTTCCTAATTCTTTCAAAATTCTTGGTACCGGGAGCTAAGGGCTCGCTCGCGGTACTAAATTTTCAGAATTTTAATACCGCGAGACAAGCATGCAAGAGGCTTTCAAAAGGAGACGCGTCAGAGGACCAAGTTACAGGGGACCAGGGGTGCGCAGAGGAATCACGGCGGCGACCAGCACGACATCGTTTTAGTAGAGAATATTATATATATAGTCTTTTTTTGGCATTTTAAAGTTTGCATATTTTGAACATCATATAACCGTTTCATCTTCGAATATATAAAACGATAATTTCCATGTTTCGGCCTGCCCCCCTTAATTCCAGGAGTTCGCCTTAAATCCTCTTCTCCCAAGTATTGCTACGATTCATGGTTTCGAAGTCGGGCTCGCCAGGAGACGGCGACACATCAGATCCTCTGCAGATAAGCAATAGGACGCAAACGGGAAGTATTCGACCGGCACGCATGTATCTTGTGTAAATGATTGCAAGAACTCACTACACCGCAACAAGAGCGTGCAGAGCAGTGGAAAAAACACACACAGGTATGCTACGAGGACTGCAGAGAAGCCACAAACTGGGAAAATACAAGGAACGCCAGGGACACATCTGTCAGGGTAATTGGACATGTGTCCGACGTTTCAGGGCTTGATGCGCAATGAAGTACTTCGCTGTTTGAGGGGAGCGTGTGGATCTGCGAACATTCGGGAGGGAGGGATCAAGCCTCGCAGTGTAGAACGTATCCCGGGTGAACAGATGTAAGCAGCATGGCCAATGCGTGAAGTCCAACATAGCTATTTACGCCAAAACCGCTCGTGATCCGTGAGTGAAGGGCTGCTTGAACACTGCCTCAGCCTAAGACATTCTCTTCTTTTTCCCACTTGAGGCTTTATGCACCAGAAGGGAACAGAAGGCGTGTTCCTCGGCATCGGTGTGCAGGTGATGATGCTTTGTCAGCGGTTCCGCCATGCTCTACCGGAAGCCTCTCTAAGGCAGCGTGGAAAGCGTTTGGCACGTGGAGTCAAGATCGTGTTCTTACAACCCCTTGGCGTAGCAGCGCCTTGTGGTAGTTTCACCCGCTCCGGGAAGTTCGTCTCGACGAACTCTCGCAAGCGTGACCTTGGGCACTACACAGCTCACGAGGTTCAGTCAGCCAACAACCAAAAATCCTCCGGCGACTTGTGTGGAAATGTGTCGGTGCGTCGCCCGCAATCAACGACATCTGTGCATACTCAGGGTGCAGCCCGGAGATTTGGTCCCCAGCATTCTCGTCGACATACCTGTGTAGCACTCTCTGAATGGAGTGACATTGTAAACTAAGTCTTAATATTATGTATCATATATCAGATTATATATTTTATACCATATACTACTCTTTGTATTTATCACAGAACATTGCATATTATGTAAATAAATAAATAAATAAATATATATATATATATATTGGCATCACATATTAAGCACTTTCTTTTTATGACGTCGAACTGATGCGTCTGGGCTCAAACTCCGACATTGATCTCGACACTTCGGAGCTCAAGGGAAGGGAATAAAGCTATGATACACATACTATGGAATCCAATAGTATATCTTTTTGTATAGTCTATTGCCAAGCTACCAGTAGGAAACATTGGTAGATTGTAGGCATGACACGGAATGTTGCGGAATGTTTGATTGCGCTACGTCTGAGTGAGGCTCCTATAGGTCGGCACCACTCCTACAGCCGAAGAGATGTATCTACCCGCACGCTGTCAGCATCTGGATGGCTGCTTTGAGCAGAATCCCAAAAGCTCGATGCCTGCGGGGACTGTATTCACCGCCGGCAGCTTTGGTCAGCAGCCTTTGAGCACTCTGCTTGATGTCAGTCGCATCCTTGTCTCGAGATAGCAGATGCACACTTGCTGTGCGATTGTCTCCCTTCCCTTGTTGTCAAGCTAAGAACTTTGAAACCAGTGAGCTTTGAGGCTGTGTGTTCCTAGCCCAAGCATTGCTGGCGAGCGACGCTGAAGAACTCACCTGAGCTGAACATTACTCTGAGACATCATAGCCCAGCCATTTCGCGCCAGCCATTCTCCCATCCGTCTGGACTTACGAAATCCAAACTCCCTGGAAGCACTCAAAGGCACTCATGACCTAATCAATCACCGTGAACATCCATCAGCTTCGGAGGCTGCGATCTGATTCAGTCAGTCGGGAGTCCGGTGGTCTCCGTCAGGTATTTCCAGCCACCTCGCTCAGATTTGATTTGGTCTCAGAACTCCAAGCAGCCATGGACAGTGACTACTGGCTGAGTTTGTCCAGCAGCAGCATACTGTCGCCCCAATTGTGCCAGGCTTACGAAATGGTGCTGGGGAGACTCGTGGATAATCGTCATTTCAACCCAAAAGTCTACGACTCGTGGTGTCCGCGGTCCGAACTGATGGATGTGCTGTCATGCTCTTCTGGATTCTAACATTACGCATATGAGCCACTGGGGTTGGGCATCGCAGATCATGTGCTTCAACCGTTGCCAGGTATCTGCGGAAGAATTAATGCGCAACGTTTAGGTACCACTGTTGATTTCTCCGTCTCGACCCGCCTATGAGGTTCCTGTTCATGAGCAAGGGCCTCAGATCAATGTGTGCAGTATGACCATGCATTCCAGGTTCGAGGATCAGCCCAGGCCATGCGTGCGTGACATGCACAAGCCTAGTGCACACGGTCAGTGTGCCCCGCGCCTCGTAGCACTCGCCTCTGCGCTTTCACATTTTTCTTCATGGAATTTGTAGCATAGCAAACCCAACAAAGCCTCATGCTGATCTTGCTTCCATACCGTCTGGCCAAAGCGCACATCGAGCGCCAGGGCCTGGGTGATGACTCGAGGCGAAGCATCGTGTACTTGTGGTAGGAAGAGGAACCGACTCTGCTTCCTCAACAGGCGGCTGCACAGGCTCGCATCCACTGTGTGCTGCCGTTCCGTCCGAGAGCCGAGCGAAGATAGGTGCCATGCCATGCAAGACTGGGCATGTTGCGCAATGGTGGACCAGGACGGTACTTGCACAAGCCACTCAGTGCAAGTGAAAAAGAAAGGCTTTACAGGCACAGCCCGCAAAATACAAGCTTGGAGTCAAGCTTCACATATGCGAAGAACTCATCCTGGGACAAGAATGTCGTCTGCGTAATCAAACCTTTGTATGCTGAGAACACTTTCAGTGCAATTTCACTTCTGGACATGCCATCCATGGAAGAAATGGAAGGAAACATGCAGCATGGATGCCCTTGCAGCTGGCGGGTATGCTGCAGGCTTTGGTGCCTGCCAGTAGACATGAAAGGGATGCAAGGAGGATTCAAAATTCCAGCCCGAGCAAGCTGCATTTAGCAGGGACCTGGCTGCGACTGCTGCTCTAGTTTCGCACTACCGCTTGGAATCGTCGCGGCAGGCTCCTGAACCTCTAGTCAGACTCTAGCCTCTGGCAGCACCAACTTTTGGGAGACACAGCGAGCTCGCGGCGGTCAGCAATCTCCATTTGCTATTTCTAGGATTCAGGAGTTGCCAACTGGTGAAGACTCCGCATCCAGCAACGTCTCTCTTCTCCGGCACGACTTCTTTTGAGATGCCAGGAATAGGACGAGGACCAGGCTCATGATGACAGTGTCTGAACGAAAGAGAATTAAGCCACCATTTGGCAGATCCATGAGCCAGCCACCGAGCACGGCTCCCAACGCGGAGCCGCAGGCTGTGATCGAAGACATGAAGCCTTGAGCCGTGGATATCATGTGCATGGGAACATGTTCGTTCAAGTAATGCACAGTTGCAAGGGTGAAGCAGCTGTAGGTGACACCATGTAGCGGCTCCAAAAAAAGCAACCAAGCAGCTCCAGGGACAATGGTATATCCCAGCACACGTACAACAAAGCTAGCCATGGCTATGGCAATGAGAACCGTTGGCCCCAGCTTCGGCACGATCTTCTCGCTAATTGCAAAAATGGGAATCTCGAAGAGAACCGTCACTGTGACACTGAAGCCCATCAGGATGTCGGTTGAGTGAAAACGCTCTTGCATGTACAGGAAGAGGAACTGGAACACGTGCTGCATGCCCATGGCTTGTGTCGCTGCGCACAGAAGCCATGTAATCATCTCGGGCCTGGAATAGAGGATTTGCAAAAGTGCACGCAGCGAGGCTTGCTGCGCGGGTTGGGGCCCCCCTTCCGCTCCACCTGCATCGCAATCGCCTTGGCAACGGCCGCCGTCGGAGTGCTGGCTTGCAGAACCCTCATCGGTCCATCGACTTTGTAGAAGAAGCGAGAAGCACGCTACGGCCAACAGTGCACTTAATGCATTGCCGATGAAGAGCATCTGCAGCTGGCCATGCTCTACGTCCAAAAGCCAACCCAGGACTGGATGGGCGATGCCCCAGGACACAGCTCCCCAAAGGCGAAGGTTGCCATAAGCTCCCTGACGATTGAACCTCTCCAGTGTTCTCATGGTGATTCCTCGGAGCTGGCCATAATCGTTGCCACGCGCAGCCGTGTAACTAACCATCATTGTGCAGCAGTACATGAATCGATAAGTGTGGTTCTGAATGTAAGGAGCCAAACACAGCAACGTTTGGAAGGTCGCTGCCATTCCCAAGCAGCAAGCGAGGACGAGCTTCCGACGGCCGCTGCGGTCCGCAACAAGGCCCCAAAAGGAGGAGGCAGGGATGCTTGCCAGGATGCTCAGAAGGCCAATCACCCCAATCTCGCGACCATCCAAGCCATAATGCGTATAGATGAGAACCGCGAAACGAGCGAAAAAACTGTAATACCTAAGCTTGTCGAAAATCAGATTGAAAGCTACAAGTTTGAGGTTTCTTTCCAAGACAAATACAGATGCTCAACTTCTTTTATGCAGCTCAAACGCAAAAAGAGGCAGAAGAAACTTGCGGAAATGCCGAAAAACGCCGGTCTATGATCTTCTTGCGGCGGCACCACTTCGACGCCAGTCATTGGTATGCAACCATGCAATCGCTTGAGAAGTACTGCCCGGGCGTAGGTGCAACACACATTCACATTGGCTAGATTGTGCAATGAAGGGTATGGGCTTCATGTCAAAGTGCCACCATGTCATCGACATGCTTCGGCTTCATGAAAAGCCTTTTTCATCTACTCTCCTGGAGAATACCGAGCCAAAAGGAGCTGCCGTCAAACGCGAAACGGAGCTCATTAGGCGCAGCTTGCACAAAAGCTGTTCGTGCCAGAACAGCTGCCGAGCTCTCGCTTACACCTCACTGTGGGATTACTGCAACCACGCTTGTTCCTTTTCTGCAGGATGTTCGAGGCTGCAACAGTAGTTCGATTCGCATTCTGATTTTCCCAACGACCCCATGGAAGATTCAGCATCCTGCCTGGCTTATTCTTCGTGGCCACGAGGACACCAGTCATGCGCTCACCGCACATCACCTCTAGTGCCTGGGTGGGTCTAGCAGTTTAGCCTAGCAAGCCACGTCGAGCGGTCCAATGTGATCTGATGGCTCCTTTCATTGAAGCATGAAAACAGTGCCAAGCTCCCAAGCTTCTGACAGGACACAACACCAGCGTGATTTCCAAATCTCAAGATGTAGAACATGATGCTCAAAAATGCCCCTTCCAGCCTTCATTAGCACGCATAACCCAGAGCACATCCAAGTTACCCGGTCAATGCTTCAGCAATTACATCCCTCCTGTGGACTGTTGAAGGCAGCGCCTCCTTGGCAAAGGTCCAATTCTTCGCGAAGGAGGACCAGCCGACACAATCCTCACAATCGGCAAAGTGGTGCGAAAGAGCTGTCCAACGGTTCAACGCAAAACCGCTTAACGACTTCGACATTTAACAGTTCTTGCCAATGTTAAGCTTCAAATCGAGCAATAGACACGTTCAGGTTTTGGGAAATCAACTTCCGATCCCGGATTGCAGCCAACCGCATCTTCCACGCACAGTACAGAGTACTGGCAGAGTCTGCGGATGTTTCCAGGAGGTTTTGGAAGTGCTTCAAGGGCAGTCCCCTCTGCGTGGCAGGACCATCAACGACGCGCCTTGCAACAACAGAAGGCCGACAACACGTTGCTTCCTGCTTCGTGGCCAACTGCTTAATGGCCTATGTATACCCCATTAAGTCACAAACACATACATACATGCATACATACATGCATGCATGCATGCATACATACGTACACACGTGCACCATACTACGAGCAGATAGACGAATGCGGTGTTCACAGTTGTTGCTGGTACTACTGTTGTTGGCTTTTGGTGGTGATGTTACTGTTGCTGCCTGCCTGTGTTGCGACAACAGTTCTTGTTGTGTCTGTCGTTGCTATCTGTCCAGTGATTCCCACCCATCTTCGTGATAATGCATGCAGGCCGAAAGTATGTGCAGTTTTTTGTCACAGCATTTCAAGGAGAGAGCCATCCGGGGTCGATATAGCAAAGTAGGTAAGGG
>CAJNJA010015150.1:0-11466 GCA_905231915.1 Symbiodinium necroappetens | reverse complement strand
TTAACATATACATATACAGACATACACATACACATACACACACCTACACACACGCATATATATATATATACATACATATAAGGAGGCCTACAAGTGAAAAGGGCATAAGAGCACTGCCATGCGGCAGAGTTGAATGGGCTGGTTCCTACACCCTAAACTCTAAATACTAAATCCTGCATTGTCCCACAGCCTTCACCGGAACGAATCCTAAGCCTTAGGTCCTGAACCCTAACCCCTAAACCCCAAGTCCCGAACCCAAAGACCTAAACCCTAACCTAAACCCTAAACCCTAAACGGCCCTAAAGTGGCCCTTGAATTGGCTCCTGATCCTTCTGCTGCCACGGACCAAACCCAATCGTCAGCGAACCTGGTGGCATGTCTTCGGGGTTTCTTGAAGGATTGTTTCAAGGGCCTTTTTCTACTGTAGTTTTGGATTGGAGTGGCCTTTTTGGGTGGTTCCTCTACGGCATGATGTTCTTCTTTATTACAGGTTCCTGTGTAAGGATTCGATTAAGTGCTTTCTGAAAGATCTGTCTACGCAAATCTCGTTGTTACAGATTCCAGTGGGCGACAAGGATGCGGGAACGAGACAGAATCACTAAACCTTTTGGGGAAAATATGCTTGCCCAATATGTTTAGTGGAAATACACAACATACCATGGCATGATACTACTACACTACTGTTGACGATATAATCCTGCATTACCTTAAGGACCCTAAACTATGTGAATTATCGTATTCCTTATTATGGGAATGCAGGATTTATATCATCAACCGTGGGACGCAAGATCTGAATTGCACGGCTTCGGTTTTCATCCCTAAACCCTAAACCCTAAACCCTAAATCCTAAACCCTAAACATTGGCTCACACGGGCTTGTTGTTTCCTACGTCCGAAGTTGGCGTTTCAACGTGCGGCTCGGCCTTGGTGGCTGGGGTTTAGGGTTTGGGGCTTTAGGGTTTTAGGGTTTAGGCTTTAGGGTTTTAGGGTTAGGCTTTAGGGCTTTAGGGTTTTAGGGCTTTAGGGTTTAGGGCTGAAGGGTTCGAGTGGCAGTTTAGGGCACCCTTGCCTTTAAGCCCAACTCAAACATGTTTCCGAGAGAGGATCTCTCGGCCTTCCTCTAAGCTTCAACATTGAGAATGCGGCCAGATGTCAGGCGCCACACGCCTCAACACCCCCATAGCGAATGCTCTGTCAGGTTCGCCCCGACAACGTCCGCTCTGCCCCTACACCTCTGAACCCCAAGTCCTGAACCCTTTTGGGCACAAATGTCCCAGCAAGAAAAGTTGTGATCTCGCAGGGGTCCCACAGAGATCGCATCTTGCAACAACCTAGCAAGCCCCTCCGCGCTGGAACCCCACCTCCCCAAACATAGACGGCCTGAATAATCCGAATAAGGTGGTGGGATCGATCCCATACTAGAACCCAAAGACTCCAAAGCACCTTACTTCAGCGGCCTGTGCCCGAGTTCGAGCAAGTGGGCTCCAGCCTCAACAACTTGCACTGGAAGGCTCTTTGGGTTGCAGAGGTCGAAAAGAAGTAGGCAAGAAAAAAACTAAAAATAGAGGTTAGGGTTCATAGACTTTCTGGTTTCTAGGTTTTCAAGGGATTCTATATGGGTAGTTCTCTAAACTAGGGTCCCTTCTAGGGTCCTTTGCATAAGGGTGCCGTACTATATTCGGGACCTACAAAGGGACCCTGAATTAGAGAACTACCCATATGGGCCTCAGAAGGTTTCCCTGCCTATACAGGCTTTCGTATCAGGGTTTCTTGAGCCTCTGGGACGTTGCGGTCCACATGACTATAGGGTCTAGGGTTTAGGGTTGTCATCCCCAACATCCAGGGTTCAGGGTTTAGAGGAGGGCCTAGGGACATGAAAATGCCAACTTAAAAAACCCTATTCCGTGGCATGTCATAGTTGAAGAAGCGAACAAACCTGAGTCGTTGCTTCGGCGCTTAGTTTCTAAGGCCCACAGGTCCATGTACCCAAAGAGTATATACTTTGGCCCCAAGTTGCCTGCATAGGGGCTACTTTAAGGCCAAAGTGTGTGTTACTTTGGTCTTATGCCCTCAACCCTAAACCCCTACAGGGTACCCTTAACGTACCGTTATAGAATCCCTAAAGGCATCCTTTCAAGGAGGGCACGCGGACCCCTGGGGAAGGGCTTTAGGGCGGTGGCACGGAAGACTTCAGATCTCATCCAAAAATTGAATGCCCCAAATCCTAAACCCTAAACCCTCATAAACCCTATAACCCACCTTAAACGCTCTAAACCTCCCTAAATCCCATAAGCCCTAAGCCCTCTAAACCCCCTGTAAAAACCCTAAACCCCCGTAAACCTTATAAACCCTAGACCCTCTAAACCCGTTCGTAAACAAAAAACCTAAACCCCCCTAAACCCTATAAATCCTAAACCCTCTAGGCCGCCCCGTAAAAGCCCTAAAAAGTATAATGGGGCTTGGAGGGACTTGGTGGGTTCTGTGTTAGGACACTCTCTGGTCGAAGAGACATCAGAGATGGGGTTTAGGGTTCAGGGTTTAAGGTTTTGGGACCTGAGTTCTAATAACTAATAAATCGCCATAAAAGATGACAAATGACAACTATAGCAACAATGAAAACAGCAACAATAATATTGACACAATAACCCTAGCCGTACTAGTTGTCATAATCGCAATATCCAAAGGCATTCAACATAATAAAACCTATATAGTATCCATCCGCAAACCTACCCTAAGCCCTAAACCCCTAAATCCCTAAACCCCTAACTGAACTCGACGAGGTGCTGGAGCAGATGTAGGTCCGCGAAGAAAACGTCCTCAAGCTCCTGGCGGAGATCGATGCAGTCCAGGGCTTCATAGGATTTTTCTGTGCTTTTCGGGTTTAGGGTTTAGGGTGTCTTACCCTCAGCAGCAAAATAGCCCAAAAGCCTTATATAATGGGGTCTTTGGGCCCAAAGGCCTTAAAAGATGACCCCTTTGAGGGTAAGGGTTAGAAAGCTGTTCAGGGCGTTTCTAGGATTGTGGCGCCGGTTTTGTAGGGTCTTGTTGTATGTTAGCGGGTTTTGCTGGGTTATAAGGGTTGATCAATGCAGGAGAAGCAGGGTTTAGGGTTCAAGGCTTCAGGATTCTATTTTCAGTGCCGAGTCTGGGTCTAAGGTGTATTTTAGTCTGAGGTTTGGGCCCTTACGATGCTTCCTGTTTATTTACTGGGGCTTGCGTGGTGTATTTTTCCTATGGCGGGTGCTACGCAACTTCAGTTCTAAACTAGCTAAAGGCTCCAAGAGGTGGTCCAGAAATTGCGCTGTGCAGTAGGTTGCTACCCTTGTAACACCCTGTAGTGGCCGATAGTACCGGTCACTGGAACCTAAAACACTGAAGGCTCTAAACTCCAAGCCTCTAAGCCCTCCGCCCTAAGCCCTAAACCCTAAAACCCTAAACCAAAGGGATCGACCCTCAGCATAGCCTCAAAACTCGGATTTCTCAGTGGAGACGGTGGTATATAACCCGATAGTAGCCCTTTAAAGTTGAGCCCATTTTGGTACCCTAGAGTACTCTTTCCCTGAGTTTACTCAAGCCTATCAACCCTCGACTCTCAACCCTAAACCCTTTAAATTGACCCAGGGCTGGAGATTGAAGGTAATTTTCTGGGGAGCCTTAATTGGGCAAACCTGAGCGCCACAGCCTCGGCCACTTCAATCGTCCTAGGTTTGGGGTTTGGGGCTTTATGGCTTTAGGGTGTAACTGTGACCCCCAAACCCTAAAACATAGTAGCGTATGACCCCTTAAATAATGGGTCGAACCCTTCAAACGGTAGGTTTTGGGATTCCCAGGCAGGGTTTTTAGGGCTTTGGGGGTTTAGGGCGTGGGGTCTGAGGTTCCCCAGGTCCTAGGCCACAGACCATGAAGCCCTGCAGACTGCACCCGAAGCAACGACTGGCAAGTCCCTATCCCCAAACCCCAGGACTGAACTATTTTAGGGTCTAGGGGTTCAGGGGTTTAGGGGTTTAGGGGTTCAGGGGTTTAGGGTTTTAGGGTTTAGGGGTGTAGGGTTTAATTAGGGCTTAGGCTTCAACCCTCCACCCTAAACCCCCCTAAAGCCTTAAACAACAACTATTCGGCCCTCAACACTGAGCGCCTACCCTTAGGCTCCTTAGTAGTTCCTTTTTGGGATTACCTTATAGGATTCTAAAGATAAACCACAAAAAGGAACTACTTAGGAGCCTATGGGTATACGCATGTTCTCCGAGAGCCGGGCTCGAAAAGCCTGCAAGCTGTGGATCCTTGCCGGCAGCAGTTGGAGGCAGCAGTAGCCCAGTGAAGGCATAGCGTTTAGGGCTTTGCGGCTTAGGCATAGAGGGGACGAATACAGGCATGGAGCCTAGGGTGGGCAGCGTTGCTTGAGGCTTTTTAAGATTCTATAGAAATTGAAAATAACAGCAGTAACAGCACCAATCCCCGCAGTAGCAATGATCAGCATTCGCAATGTCATCGAGCTCAACACAGGACAACCCGTAGAACATCCTAACGTATCATGGCATCATGGACCCCCCCCCGGCCCTGAATGCCAAACTGGAAACCTTGAGACCTAAGGGGGGGTTCGCAGACATCTGCCGCGTCGACTTTTACTTAAACCCCAGAAACATCCGCCTGCCAATCCAGGGTTTAGGGTTTAGGGTTTGGTTTAGGGTTTAGGGTTTAGGGGTCAGGATTTTGGGTGAGGATTCAGATCTGGGAGTTTTGTTTTTTTGTTTAAGGCTCTGGGCTTTGGGGTTCAAAGGTTTCGGAGGGTTTAGGGGGTTTAGGGTTTAGGGCTATGGGGTTTAGGGTTTAAGGGGTTTAGGGTTTAGGGCTATGGGGTTTAGCGATGTTTAGGGTTTAAGGTCTTCGGGTTTAGGGAGTTTGGGCTGGAGGCCACGGTTTCAATGAAGGCGAAACTGCACACCATCAACTCTACAAAGTGCTTCATGCTAAAAACCATGCCCAGAAAATTCGAGGAACGTGTAACCCTCATTTATGGTTGTTTGGTACCCAACAGGGACTCAAAGCCCCATCATAGAGAGTACTTGGACCCTTAGGGCAAGGAAGTCATACGCAGAGTTGGGTGTAGGGTTCAGGGTTTAATGTAAGGGCCATAATTATCATTAGAACAGGGTTTGGGGGCCCCATATACTACTATAATAATAATAATAGTCATCATAACAATAATAATAATAACAATATGCCCCCAAAATAGAATTGGTAATTATTTGGGCCCCTCCATTAGGGGTTTAGGGTTTTTGGGGTTCAGAGCTTCTCCAACCCCAATCGGGGAACCAGGAGGCAGTCTAAGAAAAGCGAAGACACCAATGACAATCTGCACACATCATGCAAGCTGAGCACCAAAATGGCAACGTCTCAGGCCCTGAGCCCGAAAATCGAAGCTTAACTTGCAACCCTAAACCCTAAACCAGAAGCACCCTAAACTTAAATCCTGAGCTTCCCATACCCTGAGCCCTAAACGCTCATTGCAACGTAGCCCATAAGCCCTACAAGCGCGTCCAAGCCGCTGTATACCCATAGGCCCCTAAGTAGTTCCTTTTTGGGGTGACATTATAAGATTCTAAATACAAACCATAAAAAAGAACTACTTAGGGGCCTATGGGTAAACCCTGAACCACTGAGCCAGGCAACCCTAAACCCTAAACCATAAACCCTAAACCCTGAACCCTAAACCCTATTCAACCCCAGAGCCATGCATGAGCCCGGAGCCCGGAATCAACTTCAGCGGGCCTTGTGCCACGCAACGCCTCCGGCCTCTCTGACGTCGCTGGCAGAATGGGTCCACCTGTGCAACCCCGCGACGCGATCCAAAGAATGGAAATGTAGGGCAATGTAGGGTTTAGGGTTTAGGGTTTAGGTACCCGATCCAAAGAATGGAATTGCGGGGTATGTTGTAGTATCGCAATAATAAGGAACCCAAGGGAATGATCTTCGTTCTTACTTAGGCTTCCATAAGTAGGCAAAGCAAAAGAAAGAACTCAGGACAATACCGGGATCCCTCAGCGGGACCCTCTGCAGAGCCCTTGCGTTGTAGGCATTTAAGGCATGGTCTATAGGGCTTACCCAAAGAGCCCAATACCCCTTAATTAAGGAATATACCTTAGATTATAGGGGCCTTAACATTGTGATTTAAGGTATATTCCTTAATTAAGGGGTATTGGGCTCTCTGGGTACGGGGTTGAGGACTATTGTAGGGTTTAGGAGGCTCAGAGGCACTTCGTGGGCCATTCCTGGGAGGTGGAGGGGTGCTGTTTACCCGGTCTTACAAGTATCAGTACGGTTGATGATATAAATCCTGCATTACCCCATAATCAGGAATATACCACAATTCCCACGGTAGGGTCCTTAAGATAATGCAGGATTCATATCATCAACAGTATGGGTGTTGGGCAGAGACTCTGTCAGCGGCACTGGACGTCCAATGCAGGTTAAAGCAGGTTCCCGGAACTGTTCTTCCGGCAAATGTGATATGGCCGGTGTTCTGTGTCCGGATTGTTCCTAAACCCAAAACCCAAAACCCAAAACCCAAAACCCCTAAACCCTATAAACCCTATAAACCTATAACCCCTAAACCCTAAACCCCTAAGTTTTGTTTTCCAGGATTCTGTTTCCGCAAGCTGCTTTTTTGCTTCCGGAGTTGTGCTCCCGACTCTAAGTTCCATAGATGACCGCAGTTCGCGTCCCGTCCAGGGCTTAGTGTTTAGGGTTACGGATATCATGTGCTCCTCCAAAGATCCCCACGATTGAGCGATGGAGACTGTTGGCATGATACAGACCCTAAAGTATAGAGTCTAGTATAGAGGGTTTAGGGTTTAGGGTTTTGGATTTAGGGTTTAGGGGTTAGGGTTTTGGGTTTAGGGATAGAGGGATCCTGTACCGAAGGAGCCCAGAGCCCTTGGCCTGTCCATCGCAGATGAGGTCCATCCACGGATAGAGCCGGCAGCGACCGCTCTGCCTCTGTAGATGCGGCTCGTTACAGTAGAAGCCTAAACCCTAAGCCCTAAACTTTATACATACCCCAAACCCTAAACCAAACCCAGCACGAACTGCAGTTTCCAACTTTTCGGGGTTTTGCTTTCACATTTGGGAATATAACGGGGTTGTATACCCTAAGACTCCAAACAGCCCAAAGTAGGTACTATTGGTAGACTTTAGACCCCAAAGTAGGTACTATTTGTAGACTCGGGGTCTTTGGGATAGGGTCCCTTTTTAAGTCCCCCAAAAGTTCTGCGGCACCCTTATACAAAGGACCCTACAAGGAGTCTTAATTTAGGGAACTACAGTTGTGGGGTTTTGGGCTTCCAAAACCCTAAACCCTAAATTTGGCTTTAGAGTGAAGAGCTGGGGGGTCTGACGGTCGGAGATTAGCGGCCACTCGGGCGGTCACAAGTAAACCTGGAAGTACCAGCTTTGGGTTTAGGGTGTACCAGTTTAGGGTTGTTTAGGGTTTAGGGCCAGTTTTGGGTTTAGGGTTCTTCATTCTCAGGAGCCCTGTACTTACTGCGGTGAAGGGATTCGATGATGAGGGTTTCCGAGATATACACATAAGCCTCAACCCTGGACCTTCTGGCAAAACTCCCCTAAGGGTCCACGTACCCAAATAGATATACTCTGCTGGCCTTGAAATAGTCCCTGTTTGGGTACTTTGGGGCCAAAGTATCTCTATATGGGTACATGGGCCCTTAGGGCTTCTGGAGCTCAAGGTGGTGCAGCGAGCAAGATGCAGCCACCTTACCGTTTAGGGTTTCGGGTTTAGGGTTTAAGGTTTAGGGTTTAGGAACAACCCTAAACCCTAAACACAAAAACCTAAAAACTCCAAACCTTATGATACCTGAACTTCCAGCCTGGGTTTAAGTAGAACGGCCTTACACCTGAAACCTAAACTTGCCATATTCAGGAATATACAATAATTCCCATAGTGTAGGGTCCTTACGGTAATGCAGGATTGATATCATCAAGCTACTACCACGCTGCCATAATGAAGGCTTTTCGTACTAGTCTCCCCAGCATACAGTTGATAGTAAACATCGCGAATCAACCAAAGAAGCCCGGTGCACTGTCACCACAACCCGACTACAAAAGGAGCCAGGCCGTAAGCACACTAAATTAGGACCCCTACTATGAACAACCTCTTAAGTGAGCAACTACCCATGGGCCCCTAAGTAGTTCCTATTTGGGATTACCCTATAGGATTCTAAATATAAACCACAAAAAGGAACTACTTAGGGGCCTATGGGTATAGATCCTAAACTGCCAGATCCTACACCCTGCCGGAACCCCGAGCCTGTCTAAAGCCTAAACCTTAACCTAGATCCGGCTAAGTACGAACTAAAGCTTTTCTGTAGAGCCCGTCGTTGCAAAGTCTGCATAAGCTCTATAGAACCCTTAACCAGCGTAGAAGCGTCTAAATGATTACGAACATTATTCCTCAGCGCTCCTTATCACAAGTATGCTAGAATATTATGTACCCCGAAACCCTACTCCCATCTTGAAGCTCCCTATATGACACCCTTCAAAACCTGCTGCATCGGAGCTGCCGGGTGGGAGCCGGATCTCTCTGCACCTCCTCCTGCAGGAAAATTCGTGGAAGCCGGGATTGTTGCTTCGGGTTTAGGGGTTTTGGGCTTAGGGGTTTATATAAGGGTTTAGGGGGCTAGGGTTTAGGGTTTAGAACTTAGGGGTTTAGGGGTTCAGGGTTTAGGGTTTAGGATGATAAGGCTTCGTACGGGACTTTGTAAGGGGTTCAGGAAGGCTTGAAGCGGGCTTCATACAGGTGTGTACGGGCTTCCACAAAGGTGCTGGTGGAGTCTCATATGGTTTCTACAGAAGCTTTATATCAGTGGTTATAAGGCTGTTGTGGGGTTTCTACTGTTTCAATGCAACATCTAAAGGCACAGCATCCGATAGCATGGAGTCCTGTGAGTTCGTAAGTAGACAGACATGTACGGGTTTTGTCGTAAGATTACGATGAACCCACAAAAAACGAGAAACTGTGCAGCTTTCTGTTGCTCTCTCCCCTTGTCTGTCCTTGTTTCTCTAGAACCTTAGCCATAGCCCGAAATCCCACAGCCCCACCCAAATCACCTAAAAATAGAAGCCCCAAAACAGAGCGGCCTGGATGAACTTCGCTGGATGTCGCCTCGGAGGTAGCCTCTTGCATGCAGTTGCTCTTCAGCCCTAAACCCTAAAGCCGAAACCCCTAAACCCGAAACTCCTAAACCCTAAACCCCTAAACCCTAAACCCCTAAACCCCTGAACCCTAAACCCCTAACCCCCTAAACCACTAAACCCCTAAACCCCTAAACCCTAAACCCCTAAACTCCTAAACCCCTAAACCCTGAACCCCGAAACCCCCAAAACCCCTAGCCCCTCTTCTGGAGCTTAGGATGGTGCAAGTCTTAACTTGGAGGATCGGCGGACCTTGGCAGTTGCTTCTGAGTTAAAGGGTTTTGGGGTTTAGATAGTGGGTTTAGGGTTTAGGTGTAGGGTATAGGTAAGGATTTAGGGTTTAATTGGAGGGTTTTGAAGTTTAGTTGGGGGTTTGGGGGGGTGGAGTATGGCAGCACCAAAGGACCAATTGAACCCATTCCAAATGTATCGAATCGTTCCCCAAAGCCCTGTATGCACTACCCTTCTAGTAACCCTTGTAGATCCCTTAAGAGAACCGTAAAGCAAGCCTTAAACATCTAAATCCTAAACCCTTGAAAGGCACCCTACAACCCTAAATCCTAAACCCTTCAAAGGGACCCTAAAACCCTAAATCCTAAACCCTTGCAGTTGAGCCCCAAACTGGCCCTGGGATAAGCCTAGGAAGCCTCCTGATCCTGTTTGTGCCACAGAGCTCGAGAGCCTAAGGCCTTGGCTTAGGGTTTAGGGTTTCGGGTTTAGGGTTCTCGGTTTAGGGGTTTAGGGTTTTCGGTTTAGGGTTTAGTGTTCTCGGTTTAGGGTCTAGGGTTTAGGGTTTGGGGTATCTATAAGGGACCTGCATTCGAAAAGGGCTCTGGGGGGTTCAGGGTTTGGTGGCCCAAAGCCCTAAAGCCCTAAACCCTGCATATGGGGTATGTTAGGGTAACTAGAGGAGAAGTATGCATGTATAGGGACTGGAAGAAAATACTACGGACAGCCAGGTACTCAAACCTCTATATTAGGAGCCGGAGTGCAGAGCTTGAGTGCTTTCGAGCTTTGTTTCGCGATCTATGCTTTGGTGTTGTTTCGGGATCTGCCTTAGGTTTTCTTCCGGATCTACCTTGAAAATTCAGCTTCGGGACCTAGGTTGCATGTTTGGGTGTCGTTTCGAGATCCATTAAGCCCTGCACCCTAAAACCCTAAGCCCTAAAACCTCAACTGCAAACCTAAATCCGACGGCTTTTGCGGTCTTCAGGCTTCATGATGTGGGTCGGCCATACGCGGACTGTTGAGGCGTAGGGCTTACGCATTTAAGGGTTTAGGGTTTAGGGTATTTGAGGGTTCATTAAATTAGCGCACATAAGGATTCATGCCTGCTTGCACGGACATTTGTTTGTAAGCCCCTACTTACCAAAACTCCGCTTGAAATCATCAGTTGGGATCGGTTGACAGGCATAGAACTTATCGGGACAGGGGCTAGCGTTGTGCAGTCCAGCATTGGCAGCGTCGAAACTGCCCGTAGAGCTAAGGCGTTGCAGGCTTGTGTTTTCAAGCGAAGAAAAGGGTCCTGTAATGATAAGAACAAGGTTTCGGGGAGGCATAGTGTAGTATAGCTGTATTGGACGTATACAGGGGCACCCAGTGCTAATGATACCAGCCTCTATCGTAGTAGTGTAATCTTTCGACGACAGATTCGGGCTTCGGGAACAATTAGGCTTCCGGGCTTCGGAACAGGATTTTGAGTCCTGAAACATTAAAGTCTTCAGCGCAAGAAGAAGGCAAACAAAACTGCACTGAGCTCGACTGAGACTTGAAACTTACCGGATTGATGGGTCTATGTCAGGTGCAAATTATTGATGTCTACTTCAACCTTCTAACCCCTTATAACCCCTGAACCACGAACGCGAAGCTTCAAATCACTTTTTGGGAGCTTCCGCCAGAATGCAGCATGTCCGTTCTTGCCCAACGCAACGGAAGTGGATCACTCTTGCAACGGGGTGGCATCCTAACCCCAAAGCCTTATCTTGCGCATGCCTACGCCCTTAGGGTTTAGGGTTTAGGGGCCTAGAAACAGTCCAAGCCTGATAAACAAGATAGTTCGTAAATGTAGCGTTGACAAGTTTAGGGATTCTAGGGTTTAGGGTTTAGGGCTCGCAGCTTACTTTCCAGCACTCACGCTGCATCTGCTTGCCTGCAAGCGGCGGTAGCAGCACATGGGCTCTAGGATGCTGTAGGCTTTTTTTGAGTGTATCCATAGGCCCCTAAGTTTTTCCTTTTTGTGGTTTAATTTTAGAATCCTATA
>CAJNJA010015149.1:0-11886 GCA_905231915.1 Symbiodinium necroappetens | reverse complement strand
GGGTGGGGGGGGGGGGGTGGCAATGTCTCGACCAGTGCTGTTCGAGTGTACAAGCCCTAGACCAAACCCAGATCCTATCGCTTCCTCCTCCATCACTTCAGAGGGGTTCCTCCCCGAATCCCGGTAGGGAAGGTTATGGTTTTAAGCTACTAAGCCCTAGAAGCCGCGTGACTTACCACGGGTCCAAGTACCTAACAGTCATATACTCTCCCGCATGGTACATAACTACTATCCGAAACCCAAGTACCTACTTATTGTGTCATTCGGACCCTTGGGATCAATGTGGCCTAGAGTTCCTGAAGATAGTCCCCAGTTCATTGATGACTGGACTTCCGGGGCCAAACCTTAAAGTTGTTTGCCTTAGAAAGCCCAAACCCCTCAATCGCACAATCCGACACCTTCCGTGCGAAATCAAAAGCCCCACAGGCCCTCCAGTCTCAACCACCGATAACTTAGCTCATAGGGGCCAAATGAGCAGCAGTCCAACCAGAGTATCTACAACTAGCTTAGGAGTTAAGGGTTTGTGAGTTTAGGGTTCGGGAATTTATGGCACCCTCAAAAGCGAACCCTAAACCCTGAACCCTGAATCCTAAAAAAATGCCTGAACTGGTCTCTTCGGGGTCCGCCAGGTCTGGCGTGAGTCGGGAATACTCCGGAGCCTGGCAGCCAAGGCGAAGACCATGTCAGGCGCGCCTCGGGTTGAGGGTGTTTAGGGTTTATAACCCCAAATACCCTACTTTTTTCAGGACTCTCTCTCTCTCTCTCTCTATATATATATGTATATATATATATACATATATAAAGAAATCATAAGAAGGAGCCCTGCAAAACGTAGGTTCTTTAGGGTGTTTGGAGTTTAGTGGGGTTTAATTTAAGGGCCCCAGCAGGCTTATGGAGGGTTCAGGCACTTTTCTGGTTTGGGTTCTAGATTTAAGGGCTTAGGTTGAGGTCGTCAGTGTGTTTAGAAGGGCTTTGTTGTGAGGTTTTCGGTGTTTATATTTTTCCGAGTTCAGTTCGGTCCGTGGGGTGTTGGGTTTTGGATGGTTGAGGGTTAGGGGTAGGAGTTTAGCACCTACCCTTATCAACCCTAAACCCACAAGCGTATTTAGGGCTTCTACGTTAAACCAAGTCAAGGACCAGGTTTGGGGTCAGAAGGTCTGTAGTCTACGGTTCAGGGTTTAGGGTTTGGGGTTTTAGGGTTTAGGGTTCTGGGGTTATTTAGGGTTTAGGGTTTAGGGTGTTTAGAGTGTGGGGTGTGTCAGGGTTTAGGGGTTGTCAGGCGTTCGGGTGAGGATTTATTTAAGGCCAGGGATTGGTTTAGGCTTCTATTTCGGTGAAAAGGATGGAGGGCCTGGGGTTTGAGAAGTTGAGGGTTGAGGCTTTAGGGTTGAGGGTTTAAGTTTGGGGTTGAGGGTTTAGGGTTTGAGGTTTGGGGTTTAGGATTTAGGGTTGAAGGTTTTAGGGTTTTGGGTTATTTAGGGTTAGAGTTTGGAGGCTGTCGGGGATCCAGGCTTAGGTTATCTCAGAGCTTTGGGTTTCCAAGGGGGCTTCGTGGCTTGGCTCTTGGTGGGTGTTGGGTTACCCTATGCTTCCAGGGACCTTATTATTAGCTCCTCAAGGGGTCTAGGGCCCTAACTATAAGGTCCTTGGAGTCATAGGGTTATAATTATGTGCGTTGTAAACCCTGTTTCTCCATTCTTGTCAGAGCCGGGTTCTTTTGAGGGTTTAGAGTGGGGGGTTGGCTTTTGGGGAGCGTAGTTATAGGATTTTTGTTAGGATCGAGTGGGTCTGCCTGAATAGGGCTGTCCGAAGCTATGGCTATGCGAAACTACGTATGTGCAGATGTAGTTCTGAGACCTTGTAGGGAGCTGGATCTACGGTTTAGGGACTCGCTCGTGTGCAGTGGCGTTGACAATCCCCATTGAACGAGGCGGTGTTGGAGCAATCTGGACTATATAATTAGACCCCCAAACCTTCTATCCCCTAGGAGGCCTGAGCGAAAAAAGGCCGATGCCGTAAACGACCTTATAAACCCCAAGGTACCGAAAGCAGCAATGATAATTTACATGTGGGGCCTTCGTGGCTGTAAGTAGCAAGAGGAAGGCTCCGGAGGAGCCCGTGCGCCATGGGTTTTATCTGGACCCGAAAAGCTTTGATCCTTGAGGATCCGACAAAAAGACAAAGAAAAAGCAACAAAACCTACTTGCCATGAAAACACCCTCGACTTTATACTGTTTTAATTAGGGACTTCGGAGCCTGAAAGACAAGCCTTGCATCACCCTTCGTAGACTCTATATGTATTAGTCACTTTGGACCGGAAGCCCTTAACCCTGGATCCATTCATGCCGCAAAAAAGTAGCCCAAGTCCCTATGCTAACTAGTCAGGCTCCTACCCTTAGCACCAAAATAGCCCAAAAGCCTTGTATAATAGGGTCTTTGGGCCCAAAAGGCTTAACATGTGAGTCCTTGTAGGGTAAGGGCTAGGTAAGGTGCTGTACTTTTTTCACCCCCCCATACAGTCACCGCAAAAGGCGAGCTGTTGCACCTGGCTTTGGGCATGGTCCTTGGCACGCCTGCAGGCCTTGAGCCCCGGGCTCCGCGGTTTAATATAGGCTTTAGGGTTTAGGGTTTATAGGGCCTAAGCACTGACCGATATTGCTGTTAGGGTTCCTTTAAAATCATTTAACTATAAAATGGAACCGAAAACCTTATTTTAAGGCCCCTACAGTGCCTTAGCCGTAGCCCGCCAAGACCCCGGGTCCCTACCCAAAGGGTGCGAAGAAACTACATAGTGAGGGCTCCTTTAAGGGCTTTAGGGTCTCGGGTTCCTGTTAAGGGTTCCTAAGTAGCTATGTAAGAGGATGTAGGGCTTCTACAGTGGGAACTACTGTTATGAGTTCGGGAAGTATCCCCATAACAGTACCCAGCAGCCTTTGGGCTAAGAATCCACGTTAAGTTTAATTGATACTAAGAACCTGCAAAAGTGTAGGTTTCGGTATGCTGAGGTAGGCCTCATCTTCAAGATCAGAAGGACCAATAGATGGGTACTTGGGTTAGGAGAGAGGAAGTGTAGATTGTCAGTTGGTACTAGGCTGGAAGGGGTGGCATATTCTGTTTATCTACTTGGACCATTTGGGTTTGGGACGCAGTGCGTGGGCTGCCTCTGTATCTCAAACCCTAAACCCTAAACCCTAGTATAGAAACCTGAGTAGTTAGCAAGACTACTCGCACGCTTGCGTAATTTACCCATGGGCCCCATAGTAGTTCCTTTTTGGGACTATCATATAGGATCCTACATATAAAACACGAAAAGGAAGTACTATGGTGCCTATGGGTAAAGTACAATACCATATGCGATAGAGCGCATTTCTATATTCGGCCCCCCAAAACATCACCAGAACCTGGAGCTCCTTGGCTCTAAACCCATGAGGCCTCTTTGAGGCCGAAGTCTTGGGACATTTGGTTGTTGAATGAGGCCTCAATCATAAGCCTCAGTCTAGGGTTTACCTGGACCCTCCAAGACCGTCCTCTCGAGGGGAGCCCTATTATGACGATTTCCTTCTGTAAGGTCCTCGAAAGGGTAGGTTATTTGGGGGTCCAGGCAGGGTTTAGGTCACCATGCAGGATAGGTTTAGATCCCATAGACGGGTAGTGCGAGAGCATGCCGGTTTGGTAGGTTCAGTTTTTCTGAATGAAGCCTTGGTTGGAGGTTCCAGTTGGGTGTGCTGTTTCGGAGTTTACGGTTTGTAGGGTTTAGTGTTTAGGATTTAGGGTTCAGGGGTTGAGGGCCCAGGGCTTAGGGTTAAGGGTTCGAGCACATGGGGTCTTGGACTCTGGACAACAGAGAAAGTACGAAGACTTAAAGGCATGGCTTAGTTTCAGGATGGTAACTCCAAAAGGCTCCTACTGTTGATGCTACAAATCCTGCATTAGCTTCAGAACCCTCAACCACGGGAAGTATGGTATATTCCAAATTATGGGTAATGCAGGATTTCTATCATCAACCGTAGGTACTGTGTTTGGGGGATACTTCCCCAACCCGTAGTAATAATTCCAAAAAAGTGATCCTTGTGATGATGGAACAAGCCCGGAAGCCTTAGCCTGTACACTCCAATGTAGGAGCCCGACTAAGAAGCCCTGGCCCTATAACCTCAATATATCAGGCCTCATATGAAGCACCCTTACAGAGACCCAGGGTTTCTGAATCAGGTTCCTATATTAGCCACCAGGCCTACTGAAAAGCTGACCCTAAGGGTCCAGGTAGTCCTTCTTTGTGGTTTTTGGTACCCATAAAGGCCCCAACTTCATCAAATAATGAGTACTTGGACCCTTAGGGTGAAGCTCTGTCAAGAAATGCCACAGCTGTTCCCTGCACAGGTGGAGACACCGCGGACGTGAACACCTCGCACCTCTTGCTTGTGAGGTTGTCGCTCCGAGGGCGTAGGCCTATATTAGGGTTTAGGGTTTAGGGGTTTAGGGTTTAGGGTACTTATAAGCTCCGTCAATGATGCAGCAGCACGAGGAGGAGCGGCAGCAAGCAATTCGTCCTCGTAGTCGCTGTCGCCTTTTTAGGAGTGTGCCGTAGCATTTTGGGGACCCACCAAAAAGGTTTAGGGGTGAGGGTTTAAAGTTTAGGGTTTGGGGGTACTTTAGACGACTACCCACATGACATAGCATATTCCAGACTTGTACTGCTGGATCCCGAAACCGTGCTCCCTAAGACCTCAAACCCCTAACCCCAGATGCCAGCCCCTAAACCCCCTAGACACTCTAGACCCTAAACCCTCTCCGACTTGTAGCACACGAATCTCACTAACCTAAACCCTGAGGCTCTAAGGACTCATATTTTAAGGCTTTTGGGCCCAAAGACCATACTAAAAAAGGTTTTGGGCTGTTTTGAGCCTTAGGAACAAAGACTTCTTCACTGAAGTGCAAGCCCGCCAGGTCCGAGAAAGTCGCGTCCCTGGCGCGCCGCATTTGCCCAACCCCCAAGAGATAAAAGCGTGAGAAACCCTAGGGTTTAGGTTTCTAGTAGGGGATTTTGGAGTTTAGGGTTCTTGAGGGCTCCTATTGCAGAGGTTCCCTTAAAGGGATCTTTCAGGCCTCGAGAAGGAGTCTCGGAGTCGAGAAATTCTAGGAAGTCGAGGATTCTAGGGGTTGTGTGGGTCTAGTCTCGGGCCTTAGGATTTTAGGGGTTTGCTGGATTTAGGGTTTCAGAGTTGTGGGGTTCGGGGTTTAGGGGTTTGGGGGTTTTGAGGGTCTACAGGGGCTTATAAGGTTTAGGGACCCATTGACCCAATGCAGGGACCTTGAGAATTAATGTTCACTTCGTTTTAATGACCGCTCTACTACTGCAGAGAGAGAGAGAGAGAAACTGCACTTACGACGACCGCTCAAGTATTGCAGAGAGAGACAAAAAACTGCGAGTGCTGCGAGGGTTAATAGGGACAAAAGGAGGACTGCCTGAGCCCCAACACCATGTAAACGATATAGCGGCCTATGGACGCCTCTAAGGCCAAAGTTGATGCCAAAATCTACACCCGAGAGCTACAGGAAGCCCTTCAACACCCGAGCCTGCGCTTGTACCGTAGGCGCTATGAAAGATGTAGACCCTGAATGATTAGTGGGATCTCTCCAATCAATAAGATGTCAGGGACGTCAAAGCATCAAGTACAAGACGAAACCGATCTCCTAGTATTCCAGAAGTTATGGTAGGATCTCTGTTTTTTTTATACTATCCTTCATTACGCGATCTTGGAACCCATCTCTTTGCAGCTCTCCGAGGTGATGGCGTTCGACCCTTGGCCACGGCGGAGCTGCGACTCGCCGCGCTGGTGCGGCAACTCAGGGAATGCTGTCTACCGTTAGGGGCTTCGGGTTTGCATACATGTAGGGTTTAGGGTTGAGATAATCGGGTTTAGGGTTCAGGGAACGACTCTCGTGTGTCGAATGTACACTCTACACAGGGTATTCAGAAGAAGCAGCGGATGAGTTGTGGCCAGAGCTCAAGCAAGATGTAGCACGTGCCTTTTTAGGAAGCATCTGCAGTTCTGGAACAGATGACTGTGGCCCGTACGCTTTACACCGCTCAGCTACATGAACTTGCATCAACTTGTATGTAGTCGTCGAACGAATGTGCGCATTAGTCGATATCCCAGTCGCACCACCTCCACACGCAAGAGTGCTGAGCAGAGTTTCTTTGTATGCACATAGGCCCAAGACCGTAAACCGCGAACATTCATGGCCGGTTTCAGATCTACCACGCATCTGTCGCTCAGTAGTTGTCGTTGCCTTGGCCGGAGAACTTTTACGAAAAGCTTCTAGCAGCGGGTCCTTGCAGGCATGCTTGCTCCAGACGGCCGTGCAGCCGGAGGTACCATGACCATGCTTCCATAGTATTGGGGCTTCCTGAAATTACGGCTCGCCTGAGCTTGTACAGGCGCTCTCTTCTGCATTTTGTTGTGAAGAGCTTCTTCTTCTTTTTCATTCTAAGAATGCTGTCGGGATTTTCAGCCCTAAACCCTAAACCGGCCCTAAACCCCTAAACCCCTAAACCCCTAAGCCCTGAACCCTAAACCCTAAAACCCTAAACCCCTAAACCCTAACCCTAAAAAGCTGAGGATTCCTGACACTGGAAGGGCCTGGTTTAAGCAAGGACTCATCGATTTAGGGACTTGGGATCTCTGGGGCTTCTTAGACACCTCCAACTATATAGCTAATATACCTTGTAGGTTTAGGGTTTAGCCACTGTTAAGGACCATAGCGGCTACATCAATGCGTACTTGGGGGGGGGGGGGGGCGTCCTGGTTGGCTGTAGGATGCCGACCCAGGCTTCTGGGCTTCGGGTGTCTTCGTCGTGCTCAGGTCGGATCGAGAGGTTGGGGTTTAGGGTTTAGGGTTTAGGGTTTAGGGGTTCAGGGTTTAGGGTTTAGGGTTCGGTTTAGGGTTTGATCAAGCGGTTGGGGTGGTTGAGTGGAAGGTTCCTGGGGGCCGCTACATTGGGGTTATGAGTTTAGGGTTTAGGGTGGGGCCGGACGGAAAGCAACCACAGTCATGGCCCCGGGGTACGAAGTAAATGCCCAGGACCCTAATTACCCACAAATGTCCGACAGAGACTTCTGCTTACCCAAAATGCTCGGCAAATCAGGGGCCCAACTGATTTCCAGATTTTGTCCAGGCGGTGCTGCTCAAGGTGGTTCAGCAAGCCAACAGCAAGCGGGGAGCTCGTCACAAGAATGACGATGCTTGAGGAACCACGGGGGTTTTGGCAAGCTGAATTCGATTTATAAGTGTCTTGGTTTGGGCTATCTGACATCTTGCTTCGAACTGATGACGACGAAGGGTGAAGGGTCCAAACATGTTGATGGCTTTCGCAAACGGTCTCATGATTTCGGACTGGGGGTTCGAAGGGGTTTTAGGCTGAGGGTCAGGGGTCCCGGGTTTAGGGTGTATTTCGCTGTCATTGCGGGGAAGGGGGGGGCTCTTAGTTGCGAGGGTGAGACTGGGGATGCGGATCGGGGCTGGTTTTGATAGTACTGGGCCACTGAAAGGTAAGCTCCACCCCTGATGCGGAGGCTTGGCTAGGAAAAGAGACTTGACTTCTTACCATGTGCTGCGAAACCTTTTTGAGTCTAATTGTCTAATTGTTGAGGACGGTGCTTCATTTTCAACCTTTGCTCTCTGATCATGGCTTCTGCCCTAAACCCTAAACCCTAAAACCTAAACTTAGCTCTCTGGTCATGGCTTCTGCCCTGAACTCTTAAACCCTAAGCCCTAAGTTCTCTGATCATGGCTTCTGGGGAGTACGTGAAGCCGAAGCCGAAACCCTCAACTTCTCTCAGAGGTCGCTCCCAAAGGAGCTTTGCACGGACATGCTTCACTGCGCGCTTTGGCTCAGATTCCAACCCTTTGGTTTAGGGGCCTTGCGGTGAAGGGTATATGGGGTTTATACCGGCTTTTGGGTTTCAGGGTTTAGGGTTTCGGGGGGCACCGGTGTAGTTTGTACCTTGACCTTATAAGTGCTCAACATAGCCCGAAATCCTGACATGGTGTGGTCTTCGGCCCTGAAAGCCCTAGAATACAAGTCCTTAGGCTTGGGCCGCAAGTAATTAGTAACGTAGGAGCCTGATTAAGAAACCCACCCCAATATATTAGGCTTCATATTAAGAACCCTAAGAAAGGCCAAGGGTTGTTTAATCAGATTCCTTTTTTGTGAAGATTGGTTTCAGGTACAAGAGGGCCCAGTGCCCAGGCAGCCAGGCCGCTGGCAACACCTCAAAGCTCATATGGGTTTAGCGTTTAGAGGTTAGGGGTTTAGGGTTTAGGGGTTCAGGGTTTAGGGGTTTTGGGTTTAGGGTTCTCCGCACATGATATGAATTAGGATGACGTGATGACGACCAACCACCTGAACCTAAGCCTCCCGGAACATTAATATAGAGGTATGAAAAATTACAAGCAACAGAGGCTCCTCAATGTCCTTATTTTGTGTGTGTGTGTATATATATATATATATATTTGTTTAGTGGCACAATGGTCCGCTCACCCTATCCGAATTTTTAGTGCTCCTATGTAAAGCCCTAAGCGGAGGTGCTCCTCCAAGAGTCCCTGGCACCCACAGAGGGCAAGGAGAGGGCAGCTGCTTCCCATGTAGGAGCCTCGGTCGTTGTAGTGGGTTGGGCTTAGGGGTTTAGGGTTTAGGGTTTTCGGGTTTAGGGTTTAGGGTTTAGGGGGTTGGGCTTAGGGTTTAAGGTGTCTTAGGCTTTACCTTGACACCAACAAAAACATACCTTTTCAGTTTCATTGCTCTAATTATATTATGAAATCCGGAGGTTGTAATCGGATTTTAAAGTCAGTGTATACACGGCTCCTTAGGGCCTTAAAGGCGTACTGGACGATATTGGTGAACCTATATTCGCGTGTCCTTTTGGGGTGCAGCGTTTTATGCATTCAATACTAGTAAAACAGCCCGTGTAGACAAATATGGGTCGGAACTAGTACTGCTCTTTATTCGGTTCCCTTATTATGACTATCTTAGAACAGGCCCCGAGACCCTAGCCTGATCATTACGGCCCCTATGTTCTTACTAAGATCTTCAGGGATAAGATATGGGAGTGCTGCGAACTCGGGGGTTTCGATGTTCAGGTCATAGGGGTTTACTTTAGGGTTTGGGGTTTAGAGGTTTGAGGGCTTATTGGGTTTAGGGCCCAGCAACCAAGGGTAGGGTTTAGGAAAGCAGGGTTTCAAAAAAGGGAAGCTAGCAGGCACGTCAGACAGGTGGGTGTTATAACCCCAAACCCTAAACCCTTAAACCCTAAACCCTAAAGTCATTACCATGCCCGCATTCATACTTCGCTACTTGGGGCGTAAAGAGTGCCACCCTGGCAGCTTTGGGGCTTTGGGTCTTAGGGCTTTGGGATCTTTAGGGTTTTAGGGCTTTGGGGTATTTAGGGTTTTGGGTCTTTAGGCGGCTGAACCTGTGAAGCAAACAAAGCAGTCTTCATCCAGAGCTCAGGAGCTTGGGAAAAGGTCAGGGCCTGCACCATTATCAATCGTTTGCCTGTTCCCTCTCATGTGTCACTACATCTTGCTTCATATACATATATAATCTATATATATATATATATGTATGTATATATAGCATATATATATATATGTATATAGCATATAAATGCATAATATGTATATGTATAACATGTATATATATAATATACATATATACGTATTGATATTTATGTTTTTCTTTATTCGGGCATGTGTATGCATGCCGCCCCCAACAGCTTGTCCTAGTCGGCAAGGCCCGTGTGTTACAGAGGTAAAAGATCTTCTCTCCGAGAGGCTTACAGGCTTACAGGTTTGGTAATCCCTGAACGCCGAAGCTTAGGGTTTAGGGTTCAGGGTTCATGGTTTGGTTTTAGGGAGAAGCAGCTTTCAGCAAACGAAAGTTTTGAAGCTCCGTAAACGGTTATTGTGGCTGCAATATCTGCATTCTGAGTTTTGTCCATCGGGGTCCGAACCATCAGCTGGGTCAACCCGAAAATGGTAGTTGCAGTTCAGAGCCCAGGCTCCAACCCTAAACCCCTAGACCCTAAACCCTAAGCCTAAACCTAAACCTAATCCTGGATACAAAGCAATCCACAACCCTCCCGGGGACCTTCATTACCGTTATGGAAATAAGCAGCCCCTTCCCCCGGTAACCTCGTAATTTTTCGCTATGAAACAACCGAAACTCCCTGTTGAAACTATTCAGGCTGCTATATCAATGCCAGACTAAACCCTACAAAGGCATGCTCCCGTTCCTGGGCTGTGAAGGAACCTAGTTTCAGTTACCATACTGGGGATGTATAGTAAATAGTGGGGTTTCCTGATTATTGTAACTGAATTTATGTTCCTTAAGCAGCAACCCAGCTTCGGCGCCTCTTGGTCGGTGAGGCATCTCTCCAGCAAGCACTGCAGCGTGCCTCCGACATTACTGCAGAGGCTTTGGGTTTTGGGTTTAGGGTTCAGGATAGAGACCCTAAACCCTAAACCCAGCACTGGAAATTCGCGGTGGGGGGGGGGGCATGTTGTCCATGAACAGTCTCTGCAGCACGAAAAGATTGAATGTTCCGAAAATTGAGAGGCGGAGAGGCTTTATGGCTCAAGGAATTAAGGCTTTGTGCTTTTAGCTTTTAGGCCTCAAGGTTCATACTAGTAGGGTTTACGTAGGTTCATAGTTTTGGGCCCACTTGGCTCCGAACAGTAGTTTCTTGGACGGCGAACGCGTTTGTAAACTTTGTGCCCCAAGCGCAACGGCCCTTTACTAACGAAATCCCTGCAAAGGCTCGCAATCTGGCACCCCTGACAGTCCTTGCGAACTCTTGACAGACGGACGCCCGCAATACTGTTGATGATATAAATCCTGCATTACCTCATAAGGACCCTAAACTCTGGGAATTATGGTATACTCCTTAGGGTGTAGGGTTTAGGATTTCATTACCTTCTAAGGACCCTAAACTCTGGGAATTATGGTATATCTCCTATTCTGGGGAATGCAGGATTTATATCATCAACCGTACTCCAAGAGGCACCCAGGGATCCTCCACTCTCCCCCTTTGCATGAACCCCGGTGCAGAGGGGTCCTGGTTTTTATTGCAACAAGAAATCGCCTTAAGATGTTTGGGGTTTAGGGTTGAGGGTTCAGGGTTTGGGGTTTAGGGTTTGGGGTTTGGATGCCCTCAAACCCGCTGCCTCCATTTCCCCGGCGCTCCTCCGAAATCCACTTGCCGACGCCATCAATACCCTCTCAATTCCTTTTTGCTTGAGTGTTCAAGTCGAGTTACAGGGTTACTGTTAAGGAACTAATTTTCGTTACCACAATGGGGATACATATATACACACACACATATATATATATAGAGAGAGAGAGAGAAATTGGGTTGCTTTATTAGAGTATGTCACATCATAGTTCCGTAACAGCAACCCAGCTTAAGCGCACCCAACTGGCAAGCACTTAAGCCAGAAAAGCTGCCAACAGTGAAGGCTTTTGGAGGCAACAGCACAGACGTTCGAATGGTCGCATCTTCAGGATAAGGTTTGCATCGGGTTTAATTATGCGGTTTCAGGGTTTCCGGATTATACAAACAGGACTCTGGGTTCGAAGTATTAACTTTAGATCCCATATGCTGTAAACCCGTACCTTTAAACCCTAAACCCCACCTAAACCCTAAACCTTTGTTAGGCTCGCAAGACCCTCGAAGTCCTCCTGCCTCCCAAGAGCGTCCCTGCGGCTTGGCGTGACAGGGGACGGTTTAGGGAGGGTTTGGGGAGGGCTCTGGGCTTCGGAGATCACTTTCTTTTGCTAGCTGCTAGTGTAGTTGATGTCACTTTCTGGGGGGGGGGGGGGGGGGG
>CAJNJA010015148.1:972-11888 GCA_905231915.1 Symbiodinium necroappetens | reverse complement strand
CAGTAGCAGTCGCAGTAGCAGCAGCAGTGGCAGTGGCAGTAGCAGTAGCAGTGGCAGTGGCAGCAGCAGCAGCAGCAGCAGCAGCAGCAGTAGCAGTGGCAGTGGCAGTGGCAGTAGCATTCATTCCACACGCAGCGAAATCGTCCGCTTTCGCCTAGCGAGCTGACGGAATACGAGGTTTTCCCGTATTCCGGAACCTTTCTAGGTTCTGGAGGGCCTTAAAGCCAGCTCCATCCAGTCTAGCTGGATTTCACCAACCAGAGACAGATACGTTCACTTGCGATCAGCAATGCTCAGTTCATCGTGGCCTGCATGAGCCAGAGTAGGTAAGTGGCACTGTCATGCTCCCTGAGGATGGGCGCAGGCACACTGTCATCATCCGAAATCCACACTTGCTCTTTTCCAAACTTTGGCTGTCCCAACATGGCTGTTCTGTAATGACCCGTTGTGGGTCGAGCACCATAATGCAGCTGCATCGTGACAACCTTTGGTATGGGACAAGATGCACATTGGGACCATCGGGCGCAGTGAAGATCGGCATGTGCACCAAACAGTGATAGCCTAGCAGCGGCCTGTGATCTCGTCGCATGACTCCTGCT
Source organism: Symbiodinium necroappetens (assembly GCA_905231915.1). Taxonomy (NCBI): domain Eukaryota; class Dinophyceae; order Suessiales; family Symbiodiniaceae; genus Symbiodinium; species Symbiodinium necroappetens. Next base: position 11,289 of record CAJNJA010015148.1, on the reverse strand, counting down.
TCCCAGATAAACCTTGGGATTTGTAAGCATACAATGTTTGTCGACTGAGTGAGGGCATGCACAGAAGCCTGGGTATGCCACTGATCAATCATTGATTGCAAAATCAGTTGTTCCCCTGCATGCAAGGCCAGAGTCACCGGGGCAAGGGTAGTGCCTCTGTCGGTGACACGGGTGATGTCAGCAACTTTGCATCTTGCCTCTCAAGTGGCAAGAGGTAAGTGACCAGTTCTGCAACATCATGCTGTTCATGTAGATTGATCCAGGATTGCAGCTTGGTCAGCAGAGGAAGATGGTTAAGCACCTGGGTGGAGGGAACATGGCGATCACGTGGTGCCTGAGCCAGAAAGCTGAGTGCTGGTACCAGCGCTTGGCGAAGGATGCCATGGAGCTGGGCCTGAAGCAGGGTCCAAACCATGGCTATCAGGGTTGAGTTCAGGTAGCAAAGGTTGGTATGGTTGCGAAGTGAGAGTTTGAGAAGTCTGGCAAGTCCGAGCTTCGCGCTCATTGGTAATTCCAGAGCTCGTTGACCAGAGAGTCGTATGCTGGTCGGTCGCGTCTCAGGCGACACCCCAGCACATGCCATGCTGCACTCCCGATCCAGCCCTGCAGTGTCGACCAAACTGGGGCAGCCTCTGGCCGGAGGGAGACCACCAATTGAAACTGAATCCATTCTGCCTGGACTCCCATGGTCAGGTGCCTTAAGCTGCGGAATCGTAGAATCGTTTCCTCCGTGGATCCGCGTCTCATCTGCACCAGTTGCGACAGCAGGTCCTTGGTGGGGACCCCTCTGATCTCCGAGTCGACCTCCAGGGCTTGTTGGCCTGGATTCCATCTCAGAGTCAGCCAATGACCCTCTGAGTCTACCCATCCAAGTGATTTGGCGTGGGTCATGGCTTCTTCCTTCTTGCTCGCTGCTTCCAACCTTTCGTGTAGTGTGATCAGCATCTGCTTGAAGAGGGCAATCTTGAGGGAGTAGCTCAATTTGGATGGTGCCTCCTCCTTGGTAGTTCTCCACTTCGTCGCGGTCTCGCACAGAATCGGTACCATGCCTGACTCCCCATTCTTCATGAACAAATGCATCACCATGTCCTGTCGGAGGGAGGCGAGGGTTTGTTCTTGTCTCAGGACAAGCTGGGTGAGCTTGTGAACCTTGGTCTCGATCCACTCCGATTGGGTCTCGGAGTCCTTGTACTCGGACATCGCATCCTCCCGTCCCCAGGGAGTCGCCAGTCCGCTTCTTGAGCCACTGCTGTATGCCCACATCGCCGCTGCCGGGTACATGCCTCTCTCCGTCTTGGGTCCTAGCTGCGGCCCTCCTTTTCCCTTGCCCTTGCCGCGGCCCTTGCCTTTGTGACTCTTCCCCTGACCTTTGGGGTCTGCATCCGTGCGCTGCCGTTTGGCTCCCCCGTGGTTGGAGGGATGATTCCCCAGGGCCCCTGAGGTGGAGGGCGGGGGTTGCCTGAGTGGACCCAGTTGGCCGAAGAAGAGAGCCTCCTGTGCATCCAGATCCATCTCCGCTGTAGTGCTGGTCATGGCGGTGGCGGACAAGAAGGGTGGCACAGGCACTAAGGACGGGGCATTGGAACCAGTGTCGATCCGGATTTACGTTCTTCTGGAAGCAGTATCGGCAGGGGAGGGTGACATGTCTTCTGAAGCTTTGTAATAGATGCTTCGCTTCGGGCCAGCAGCTGCTCCAGTCTGGGTGTTGAACAGTCATGTGGCATTTGACAGCAGTCGGGGTAGCAGCCCACTGAAAGCAAAGCGGGCATCGATGTTGGAGATATTCCTGGACATCGGCTTCCTGTAGAAGAGTTTCCCACTTGCCTTGAGCAAGGAGAGTCTGGACTTTGGGCCACCTGACAAGAGGCAGATCCTGGATGAGAGTACAGGTGGTGCCCACTGGTGGGGGCACCGGCGGGGCCAAACTCAAGGGGAGAGACTCCGGGACCTGGTTCTCAGGGTCCGGCTCAGAGTGAGCAGGATCGGGTGCAGGCGGAGGTGTGATCTCAGCGCCGTGAGAAATCTCGACTGTTTTGGGGGGTTCAATGTCCCCTGACTCACGCCTTGTCTCTGAGTGGAGCGGAGTTTCAGCCTTGCCCAGACCAGAGGGGGAAGAGGTCTCCTCAGGTTGTGGGACAGAAGCAGTGGTGGTCACGGAGCTTCTGAGACTCTGACATCTCTTCCTTCGAATATGTTGGACCAGACTGTCCCATTGTCTAAAACCTGTGCCACAGTGCCTGCATGTGGGTAGGCCATGAAGTCCATGCAAATTTCGATCAAAGGTATCGGTAGTGGCCTGCGGCGTCTTTTTGCCATGCCACTTCGCCTCATGAGAGCGTAGCAATCTGAAGGAGCTGAATGCTCTATTGCATTCGGGGCATGGGTACGCCTCCTCTGACTGGTCAGCAGGAGTCGGCTTCTTCCACTGATCTTCAGTTTCAACCTGAAGTCTGGCCGCATATGCACGGGCTGATTCCAGCTGGTCATCTGACAGAAAGGGGACCTCACTCTGTAGTCGATGGAGACGCCCGTGCAGAGCTGTGGCTTCCTTCAGTAGCTGAGCAGTGGCTGTCAGGACCCCGCATCTTTCATGCATCTGTTGTGTAGACTCATGTTGCATATGTGCAAAGGAGTGAGTCATGGCTCTGAGATGCTTGACGGTCATGGCCTGCATGCGCTGGACGTCTTTGGAGGTCGGTGTCACCGCAGCTAGGCCGTACATGAGAGTGGGGAGGATGGTGGCCTTCCACAGGGTAAGTCGTTGTCTCAGCTCGAGATGACGAGGAGCACACAGGATCTTGCGAAGCCGATGCCAGGCCTGATTAGCCGCTTGGATACGATGCGAAACTGTGTGCTTGGACATGTCCTGATAGGAGAGACGGACGCCCAAATAGGTATGTTTGTCCCGAATCGGAATTCGATACTCCTTGCCCTGTGGACTGCGGAATCTGAGCTCATGACCATCTTTGACGGCAATGCGGTGTCGGCGAAGCCAGGCCTTTAGGAAGTGGCCTTTGTACCGGAGCAGGATGGCGGATTTGGTGGTGTTTACCACCATGTCATGCCGTGTAAGGGCATCAAGCACCAGGCCAAAGTAATGCAATGCGCGATTAATCTGACCAACCGAGCGACAGCATTCCTTTAAATGTATATCGTCGGCATATGTCGTCATGTTGTCCTGGAGCCAGGCAGACGGGATAGAGTCCGGGGATTGTGAGATCTCTTTGACTATGCATCCAATAGCCATGGCCCACAACAGGGGTGCCAATTGGCACCCCTGTCGTAGGCCCTGCTGCGCAACCACCCTCGCCTGCTTGCCCAAGTGGGAGATGGAGTAAACGATCTCATGGTACCACGACATCACCTGATCCGACAGCTCGCTGGGGACCCCTGCTTCGGAGAGTGAACGGGCTAATAATTGCCAATTCACGAGATCGAAGGCCGAGGACAGGTCTAACGAAAGCTGTATCCCAGCGAAGTTAGTCTCCATGGGAGGGAGATTCTCCTGGCGATCAGCTATCGTGCGACGGGCATGAGCGCACTTGTCCTGTACGTACTTGCAATGGCGTGCAGTCCTTTGGATTGCCATGCTGGCCTCACGATTCGGAAGATAAGCATGCTGTGCTATCTCTTGTAGATACACAGTGGCGTACTGTCTCAGTTTGACCTGCAGAAGTTTCGCGCACGCCCTCCCGGAGGCCTCAGTGAGGCCAATGGGACGTAAGTTCTTTGGTGAGAGCGGTCGAGGAACCTTCGGTACTAAGACCAAGGATGCATCCCTCCATTCTGACGGGATTTGCACCCAGGCTCGCGCCCAGTCGCAGACAACCGGGGCGACCAGATCTGCCACCATCCTCCAAAGAGAATTTGTGGCCATGCCCGGTGGTGTGGCCTTGTGCGGAGAGAGTGAGGCCAGGGCTCGAGCATACTCAGCTTCCTCGAGCCGAAGGCAGATGTTGGCTCGCGGGGGTCCAGCCCTGTCCGGTGACTCGTCAGCCGCATACAGCCGTCTGTAGTGTGTCTCGAGCTGTTGTATCTGGGTGGCCTCGTCTTGGAGTCCCCCGTGGGGGTCACGAAGTTGGACCTTTGTCTTGACCTGTTTAGGGGCAAGTGTGCGAATCTGCCTATAGAGCGTCCTGGTATCCCCTGAGGAGGCAGCTAGCTGCAGATCCTGAAGTCGGCCCTGAAACCACTGTTTGCGGCTGGCTTTGCCTGCTTTTCTGAAGTCTTTCTGAGCCTGTTTGAAGGTGTGGTAGGCTCTGGAGATGGCCAGCAGATGGTCCGGGGCCTGTTTGGTCAGGGTCTTCCAGTTATGATAGGCTGTCCACATGGCCTTGATCCCGCCTTGCATGTTGGGGGTCTGCCAAAGGGCCAGACGATTAGATCCGGGAGGCGATGGGAAGACCTCCATAGCACATTGAACCAGTAGCTGATTGAGGGAGGCGATGTCCGTGGCTTGATACAGTCTGTCTTGACATAGTTCCCGCAACTGCTCACATCTGGGGTCTGTGCCAGTTGTGCAGAGTCTCACAACCTCCCAATGATTCCACTGTTTGGGGGCCGGTTTGCTCCCATTAAGCTTGCAAAAGAACTGAAGCGGGATACTGGCCACGACCGGGTAATGTTTACCCCCTAACCTCCATTCCGCCAGCCCAAGTTTGACCCTTTTCGCCTGTCTAGCGCGGTTATCAGCTTGGGCCGTTCTCATCATCAAGTGGTCTATCAGACTTTCTCCCTTCTGATGTACAAATGTTGCACCCGTCTGCCTCGACCATGAGTTAAGGTGGGTCAGGGCGTGATGTTCTAATATGTGCTGCAGTTTCTGGCAGTCGGGGGGCTGGGTGCCCGACCCGCACTCTGCTCGGGGTCCCACTCTGCTTCCTGGTCGAAGAGGGCAGTTGAAGTCTCCCATCAGGATGAGCGTGCTCCTCTGAGGGACACGCTGGACCTGGGCTTGGATGCACTGCCAGACAGCAGCCCTGACAGCTTTGGAGTCAGCTGAGGCTTTGGGGCGCGAGTTGTAAGTTTTCTGATAGACATTGAAGAGATCTACAGACCAAGCTGGGTGCACTACGCGGATGTGCTGGACTCTCCCTGGGTGAGGATCGGCATGAAGGAGCTGACATTGTGATAGTATGCTTTTGTCAATGAGGGTCACTAAGCCAGCCGACCTCGTGTCAGTGGATGGCGAGCAGTATACCTGCCAATGGGCAGTAACAAAGGTGGGGGCCACCGTGTCCTGCCAATGGGATTCTTGTACGCAGATGATCTGCGGCCGTGCTGCAGGCGGACTGTGAGGAGCAATTCGTGCCACAGGGCACTCGAGAGGCCTCCGGCATTCCAGGTCATGACCAGAAGACGATGCTGGGATCGGTGCAGAGCATGTGCCTGGGCTTTCTGCTCCGGCTTGGGCTGAGGTCGGTGACCTTGGTATCCTGCGCAGAGCTGTCGAAGCGTACAGGCCCTACCTCGGTATGTAGTGGTCTGATCTGGGTGTAGTGCTGCCCGTCGGACCGCCCTTTTGTAGGAGCGTTTCCTAGCCAGGCTGAAGTGAGCGCAGGATGCTGCCTGTCGTTCGGACTGCCATAGAGTGTCCGTCCTGGGGGCAGTCGGGGCGCCTGCAGTCATGGTTGGGTAGGAAACCGCTCCCTGCACCGGATTCATCAGCGTAGAAAGCAGTATGAAACTTGTGCAGAGTCTACCGATCCGTGGCGCCTCTGTGTCTCGTAGATGTGGGGATCTGCCCATCCGGGTCCTAGGAGGAGGGGAATCAGGACAGGATGATGGCCTCCTGGTGATTCGTTGAGCTCGCTGGGTCCCGGACCCTCCAAGGCCAGGTGTATGGACTATACAGGGGGTAAGGTAGAAAAGTGCTGGAGCCGTGCGCAGCACGAAACAGATGAGGATGTGTTGCCGAATGCAGGGGCGATAGACGGGTTTGGGGGAGCTGAAGTAATGCAGGAAAGGGCTTCCCCAGGAAAGAGACACTGGAACTGGGCTTGGAGTTTGCTGAGGACGAGGCTCCGCGCTGATTGAGTCTGTCACCTGACAAGACACCTGTATACAGGCGGACAAAATCTCAGGGGGAGCATAGGTACGCCGAGGCAGGGAGCCAAATGGGGCAGTCCCTGCCGGAACGAATCTGTTGTGTAGCTCCTGCCATGGCTTCCCGTAGGCCATCCGTGGATGTCCGTACAGTCTCGTGAGTGGATGGCAGCCGCTCACAACCCTCACCCCTACCGACAATAAAGCCTTTGGAAAATAGGCTTGTTCTACTCGCCGGGCTCCGGCATTGGGACCGGAGTGGCTCTGCGGGAATGAGATGATGTTGGGAACATGGAAATTGGGACATATCCCATCTAAGAGAGGTCTAGTCCATGCTTTCCAAAAAGGTTGGGGAAGAGGCTCTCGGGGACTTCTCCGGCTGCTTTGATTGTGGCATTTTGTTGGAGCTACTCCGGCCTGGTGTCCCTTTCTTGGACTTGGGGGCTCGGGCTCTGGCACGATAATAGTCCCGACAGCCCTCACACCCAGGGTTCGAGAGATAGTAGGCCAGAATGCCCGGTCGGTCCTTCCATTCCGGGACTGAGAGAAAAGCTCATAGTGGTACAGTGGAGCCCTGCCTCCGAGCATTGTTGCCAGTGGCGAAGACATACCTGTGTTCAGTTGAAGAAGCCACTGGCTGCAAGGCTGCACAGATCGATGGACCTTAGGCATTGGAGTCGTCTCGTTCCCCGGTGAAGCGGGGGTGGAGCCTCCGCTACAGGTGCGGCATTGTTGAATCGTGTCACCTTGTGAGGCTTGTCCCGCTTGGGCAAATACGAATCCATTCCTTGGCAGAAGAGGGCCTCTGAGACCTACCGGACCCGTGGGTACAAAAGCAAGGGAAGGCCATTGACTGTGCGGAGGACCTGACCTGGTACACACAGCACATGAGTCGGCACTCTGGTAGCAGTCTGTCCATCCCTGGGCGGTGGGCCAGGAGTCTGTCCCACGGTCTTACTGCTTGGGGATCCAGCAGGTATGCTAGAGGGTGTCCGGGGAGGTCGAATGACACCTGAGCTATGCCAGAGGCTGGTGCGTCTGCAGTCACCAGAGCGGGCAGATGCAAAGAGTCTAGTCGCCAGTTGCAGACCTGCCTGCCAAGATTTGTGATCGAGTTCTTGCCTCAAGATGGTCAATGCTCCAGGGCCTGAGCAGGTGTATGTGAGACAGGCGGAGTGCATCTGGGGTATGTGGTCCCTCCTCGGGGGGCCGACAGAGTTGCACGGCCCGGAGGTCCAGTCTCCAGAGTAGCCGGGGAAGGGCTTCCTGTGTGATGGAGAGCACTGAGTCTGACTCAAGGTCCTGCCTGCTTGAGGGTTAGATCTCCATGTCTGGCCTTCGTGTGGTAGCGGACCATATGAGATCTCCCCACATTCTCCTTGGCCCGCTGTCGCTTCATGCGCTTGTACCATAGTGGCAGGCTAGGCTTCGACTTCGCCTTCCGGGGCCTTGCTCCTGAAGTAGTGGAGGCCCGGCCGATGTCAGGACTTGCAGTAGTCGGTGGCGTAGAGGGGTCCGCAGCCTGGGTCGAGCCGTCCTCTGCAGCAGGTGCCTCATGGAGGTCAGGCTCGGGGGGGGCCTGAGATCGCAGGTCTGGTGTCGCAGAGACGGGCAGCCTGTCATTCGGCGCCTGGTCTAGGGCGGTCGTCTCTGGAGTCGTATGGCCAGTCTCAGGAACCTTGGAGGTTGACTGCTCATCCGTCCGATCGGTATCCAGAATTCTCGGCCGCTTCTTTGGCTTCGGCTTAGCAAACCCCTTCTGCTTGTCTGCCTCTGAAGTCGAAGTCGAAGGCCTGTGCGACTCCGAGGGCTGTGGTCTCGCCTTGGGCTGTGGTTGACCCTGCGGGTTGATGGGCATCGGCTGGTCGTTAGTCGTCAAGACGACGGGCCCCACATAAAGCGTGCATCTGCCCGGTTCCAGCCACTCCGTGCTCGGGGAACGAGACTTCTTCCGCCGCTTGTGGCCGGTCTCTGGAGGCTTGGATGACCTCAGCCTGTCCGTTTCCCGACGAGGTGAAGATTCTGGGGTCCAGGAGCGGCCTCTGGTGTCGGGTGTATATTCAGCAGCGGGGGTCTTGTCTGACCTGGTCCTCGGCCTCCTCTTCACAGTGGGCCGCAGCTTGAAGATGCGAGGAGGCTTCTTTACCTTGTCGGCATGCTCCTCCTCTTCGCCGCGCAGACGTCTCTGTTCCGCCTCCAGACCCCGTTGCTGGTCACGATGCAATGGTTTAGGCGGCACGATTGTAGAGTAGTCGGCCCAGCCTAGCAACCATCTTGCTGAGAAGCGAGTAAGGGGCGGGGGATATAGCTTCCATCTGAGGGGGACGGACATGCCGTCGTCCCCCTCAAAAGACCTGATGGGCCCCGGCCGAAGGTTTCGGAGGGCTACAGTAAGCAGTTTCCCCCGTGGACCGTGCCTGGAGTCTGTCAACATCACGTTCCTTGTGTCATCGTCTCCTCGGAATGCAGAAGTTCCGGCCGCTGCTGGCAAAACAACTGCATGAGCTCCATGGAGATGCTCTCGTGACCCACCAGTTATGACCACGTTCTCCCCCACTCCGTATGGATCCCCGGCTTGCCCTGCGGCTTCATTCTCCTCCACATCGACCACTTCAGTCACCTCATCGCTCCCACTCTCGCATGAGTGATGGTCCTTTGGTGCTGTCACTTTCGTGCTCGGACCTCTCGGACCTCGCCTATGTCGCCCCATGGTAGGGGGCTGGGCTAGAAGATCTTCTTGAGCCCAGGCAGGAGGCAGAGGGAGCAGGGCTGGCTGTGTGGCCACAGCTTCATGGTTCAGGCTATGTGCAGTTTCAGGCAGAACAAGACAGATCTGACTTCCGAGAATCGCTTCAGAATGCAAGAACCAGGGAGCTGAGAGCTCGGCCAGTTTGCTGTGGGCGAGGTGTCCAGAGGCTGAGTCTCTCCGGGGTCCAGTCCTGTCACAGGGCATAGGCAGAGGAGAGGTGCAGACAGACAGTGGTCCTGCTAGAACCTGCACGGGAAGCACCATGAAGGCGACCTGGGCAACAAGTGGTGTTCGAGCACTTGAGGACCTCAAGAAGGTGCTCAAAGGGGCGTTGTCGGTAGAGCTTTCTTTTGCATGTGCTGGCAGAGGAGCCAGGGAAGAGCTCTCTTGACGGTCGGCATGCCTCTGTTGAGCAGCAAAAGGCTGAACGGCTCTGTACCATCTGCGAGGTCGCTCAGGGTGGTGGCGGAGCAGGTTGGATGGTGATAGTGATGACCATCCCCGGCCAGGGTCCAGTTGGCACTGTGGCCTTTGCCCGTACCGGCATGCCTTTGGCCATTGGTGGCGCAGCCTTCGGTGCTGTGGTAGCCGTCGATGGTAGCGGCGGTAGCGGGGGATAGTGCCCAGCTGGAACGGTAGAAGGAGGGATGGCACCCGCAGAAACCGCTGCAAAGTGGGCCGCCGGTGTAGAAAATGGCCCTGGCATTGTTGAGGACAAGAAGACCGGGCCCGGTGGTAGCAGACCTGTAGGCACAGCTGCGGGGTCTCCACCTGTCGTCGTAGTACCTGCCAGGGCAGAGCCCACTCCTGTCGAGTGATCCAGGATCCCGGCCGCCGTAGGCGGAGGCGGTCCCGCCGGCGCAGTAGGTCTTCTCGCTGGAGGCACTCCACTCGCCCGCACTGTACTGCCACATCCCACACTGCCTCTCGGGGGTCGAACACGCGGAAAGGAAGGATCATGCACCGGAACCGCTGGAGGAGGGCCTGCCGGCTTGGAACTAGTCGATGCCGGTGGAGCGTCCTCGTCCTCAGAGGAGCTCGCCAGAAGTCGTCTCGTAGTGGAGCTCTCAGTGTCGTCGGCTTCCTCCCCTGCTGGGCGAGACTTGGCCATGGGCCTAGCACTGCTCGCCTTCGAGGCCGGCCGCTTGCGAGAGTGCCTTGGCGGCATGGTCCTGGCAAGGCTCGAAAACAGGGCTCCTGGAAAGTTCTTTGAGCCCAGATGAGCAACTCCCATGTCAGAGGTGATCCTGCGGTGTCATTACTCACGCTGCACTGTGACGGCCATGGAAGAGCTGTCTGGGTCTCAGCCTCTGGCCTGTCGAAGGTCGGCAGGTTGTCGACACTACGGAGGGGTCGAAGTGCACACGTAAGGCTGACAATGAGTGCTCCCATCCTGCGGCCTACAGCCATGTTCGGTTTCGGGCAGCAGGCCTTCTAGGAGACACTCGTTACGTTCAAAGACGGGGCCCAAGTTTCCAAAATTCATCTCAAAGCTGTGAGCCAGGGGCTTAGTAGCAGTAGCA
>CAJNJA010015147.1:324-11888 GCA_905231915.1 Symbiodinium necroappetens | reverse complement strand
GCAGACAGGACGGCGACAAAGATTGCGGTCGAAAGCAAGAAGAACGTGCCGCGAGAAAAATGCTTCGGAAACGCATGTTAAACTTAGGATAACTTAAACACAACTTATAAGGACTTAAAATAACTTAAAGTTTTTCTAAGTAGTTATAAGTCCCTCACAAGTCCCGGGGCGACGTAGGTATATCCATGGGTCCACCGTCAAAAGATGACTCCGATGCACTCCTGCTCTGGTGACCTAGGACTCCAGCTCTCACCGGGCGCCATGAAGCGGCGCCTCCGCTCGTTTCACGCGGTGGCGGTATACGTGCTTGATCAAGTCGCGAAAGATCACGTCCTTGCCGGTGGCCCCGTTGACACCACCTGAGACGCTCTATCCTTCAGCTGCACCGACCTTGCCCTTCTCCTCGTGTGGGTCCTCGCCCTCCTCGTAGTTCTGAACTGGGGTCTCGTGCTCGACGTCGGCACCTTCGGAGGGGCTCCAGACCAGCTCCAGTTTTCGTGAAAGCCGTGGCGCCCCTCGCTCTCGTAGCCCGATGAGCCATCTTGTCCAGCACCGCCGCCTCTTGATTTGAGGTCACAGCGTCGATTGCGCCTCCCCATCAAAGTCCTCCACTGAAGCTTTTATAATGTGTCGAGTCATAGTGTAACCGCGCCATCGGCCCCGTGCACTGATGCAGAGCTCAAACCGCTCCCGGTCTCCAACAGAAAAGGAGTCACGGAAGACCCGCTTCGCACAGCGAGGCCCGCAACGAAATCACCGCAGCCCTTGCCGAGCTGCTACACACACGCACACACACACACACCTAACTAGCTGCCGCCCAAACAGCTCACACAGCTGTGCTCCACCACACCTACTTGACTTCCGAGAGCCAGCCGCCCTGGATGGCAAAACCAATCACAGGCTCCGCTGCCAATCGAGTATGGCAGCACCGGAAAACACAAACCCCTTCAGCGCCCCCTTTCCAGACTCTGCGCACAATGCCGTGAATCGGCCCTGGCAGTCACGTTTCTGCCAAAAGCCCTAAACAGAAAGCATGATGCACGAGGTGTGCTTTCAGACTATATAATGTGCGCACTGATGAGCGTCAGAGCTGTGCTGGGTTGCACACTGTAGTATACAACCTACATGACATGATCCGCGTCAACGGGACAGCGACAAACAATAGCAACCACGGAAGTATCAGTTCAAGGAAGGACGTCCGCTGATCCTGTCCTGCCTCCGGCACTGTTGCTAGCCGTCCCTCAATCCGAAAGTGGTTCAGGCTAAACCGTAAAATGAGGGCAGAGATGAGATAGCACTGTTGGCAAAAAGCGAACCTCGGCACAGTCGTAACCTTGCCAGTCATGATGGTCATGTTCGCTTGATGCCTGGCATGATGAGAATAGGATCTATTGCTTCACGAGCTCTGGGGTCACAACCAGTTTTGTCTAGATGCAAAAGCCGTTTGCTGCCGTTTGAGAGTTCAGGATTTGGCATGCAGGACTTCGAGCTGAACTGGTTTCGGCTTAGTCTTCACGCAAGATTGGAACAACTTCGTGAAATCAAAATAAAAGCCCGCGGATTTTCTGAGAGGTAGAGGAACCTTCCACATGTTGTGCTCATACGGTATTGATTGCTTTGCAAACTGAACAAGCCCAGAAACTTGCAACTTCAACACCCAACCCCCAGGGCCTACCAGCAGCAGCATAGCAGTAGCAGTGACAGCAGCAGCCAGAGGAGGAAGACAAGTAGCAGCACAGTAGTGGTGGTGGTAGCCGTACTCTCCATAGCAGCAGCAACAGCTGCAGCACGAAGAGTGGTAGCAATAGCAGCAGTAGCAGCAGCAGTCATATATACTAGTTGTCGTATCAGTCGTGGTATCAGTATCAGTCGACATCGTCGTGGTATATAGTTGTAGTTGCAGCTGTGGCTGTAGCTGTAGCTGTTGCAGTTCATGTTCTTGTTCTCTTTTATTGTTTGTGCTCCTGCTATTGCTCTTGTTGCACTCGTGATGTCCGTTCTAGCTAGTCAGCTAGGCTAGTCTAGTGCAGTGCTGGTCTCGTCGTCGTCGTCGTCGCCGCGGCTTCGGCTTTGAAGGAATTCATCTTCGGATACAGGGACATCTTGGCTTGAATGGCCCAGGGCCTTGTGAAGGCTTTCTGGTTTTAGGGTTGCTCATCCGGTGTGCCTCGTGCTCAGAGGAGCCATCTCCACCGCAGGAGATCGTGCTGGAAGTTTCCTTCAGGTCGGGGTTGTAATTGGGTGGCAATCAATGCAGGATATTGATCAACAAACTGCCCCACTCCGGATGCAGTCATACAGGACCCAATCACAAGTGCAACATCAGTCGATATAATGAACGATGAAAGCCGCCCTGAAAGAAAAGTCTTGACCACCAGCCGGGAATGAGGTAGGTAGGTACCTCGACAAGTAGAATATAATCATCAACAGCCCTAACCCTCACACACTATGCATAAATGCAACTGATTTACAATCATGCGTATCCTCGCCAATACATGTACCCACCGGAAGCTCAAAGGCAAAACCGAAGACACGCCAATTCCTCCAGGGGGTCAGGCTTCAGGCTTCAGATGTCCCAGTTCTGGCTTTGACGCCAGGATCCTGTACATCTTACAAAGCACCAACAACCTTAGTCCATTTAATTTGTGTCAGGCCCGGTAAACTAGCTTATCAACTTGAGCAGGTTTGACACAACTGTCCGCCACAATAGCTCGATACCGTCTGTGAATATTACATTTTACACAGCAGCGTCGAGCTTCGGATGACTCTCGTCCAAGATGGTTATGGGTCTGGGTGTGCACACTGGTGTATCAGCATGATCATATTAACTAGTAAAACCCGCCATCCTATCCAAGTACAAACAGTTGCTGGGTAGAATCGTGTCATCTTCTCAAGCCATCACTTGAAGAGTACACCCAAAGTCGAGGGAGCTGAGAAGAAATAAGATCAAGACCGAAGACAGGGGGAGCCGCGCCGAGCAAGCCAAAACCTAAGCCCGGCACCCGGAGACGCCGATACGACAGCCGTCGACCCTAAGCCGGCTCTGCCGAACCCAACGCAGAAACCCGCCAGTGCTTCTGACGAGCTGCAGCTTCCGAAAGCGAGGCAGGGCGAAGTCCGGGTGGAGCTCCGTCCTTTCAAGACAAGAGTTTTGGGTGTAAAGTTGTTATGAAAATGATTTCGGGCTCGGAGGTCGCCAGGGCCGAGGCGTGTCGGTGTTGTACTGAGAGACTGTCTTGGGGCTTAGGATGTTAGGGCCTCACCGCTGCTTAGGCAGCGGAGCAAACTTCTCTCCTGGATTTCGGGTCTGGCAATTCGGCGAGCATGTTTGGGGCCAGGGCTGCGAGCTTTAGGGTTGAGGTTGTGCACCGAATACACCTATCTCATATATCCATCCATGTCGGAATAGACCTAAGTAACATGAGGGTAAAATGGTCCTGATGAGAAGCGGAAGGTGAAGATTGCTTCGACACGAGCAGCGCACACTGTCTTGAGTTCTCGGAGCCAGAGCCATGGTTGTGTGTGCGCTTCTTTGGGCACCTACGGTTCTGAACCTAATGCTCACATCATGTACACTCTGTCTTCGCAAGGGGTTGGATCGGTTAGGTATTGAACATGATGACCCACTGATTTAGGGTCTAAACTGGAGCTCCAGAGAGCGAACACTGAACTTCGACTCCAAATGTGAAAGCATGGCCACTGGTACCACCGTACCCATTCAATCATGCTCGCAACAGGCACCGCAAACAGGACCGACAGGACTTTCTTCAAAGACTAAACATCCACGCAGACCCGAAATCCAAGATCGCCCCGAACTACTAAACCCGAGACCGTAATCCCTGAGCGCGGAACACGGAGCACCCGAAAAGGGAGGTCTGTTGCTGCCCCGCGCCTTCGAATCGCAGCTGACCTGCTTCGTTAGCCTCCGTCAGGGCGGTTCTTGTGATATAATTCGCATAAGTTTAGGAAGCAACATGGGACATCCATCATCGTAATGATTGCAAGGATGATGCAACCTGTGGTCGTGGTTGCCTTCTGGCTATCGCGGCTCTTGCTGTTCTTCTTGCTGCTTCTGATGCTGCTGCAGACGCTGCTGCTGATGCTGCTGCTCAGCTCCTGCTGCTGCGTTGTCGACATCGGTGCTGTCCTCGTTCCTGTTCTCAGAGTGGTTGGTGGTCTTGGTAGTGTTGGCAGCTGTGCTGGCGGTGCTGAGCATGGTGGCTATGCTGAGAAGACTGAAACGACGCTGTTTCGACCAAAGGGCGCCTGTTGAGGTTCTGCTAGATGGAACTCCTGCTTTCAACGAGCTCCTTGTTTCGGGTGTTCTTCTGCGGAAATGTCCGTCAAGCTTCGTCCTCATTATCACCATCATCATCATCATCATCATCGCCATCAGCATCATCATCATCATGACCATGACCGCCACCATCTTCACCATCCTCAGCGCCATCACCAGCACCATGATCACTGTCGCCATCGGCATCGCCGTCACCGTCACCATCATCATCAGCATCATCGTCACCATCGTCATCACCAACATTTTTCACCATCAACACCACCACCATCATCATCCTCATCTTCATCACCATCAACAGCATCATCCTCAGCATCATCAGCATGTTCATCATGAGTGCCATGGTGGTAATAAGGATGATGGTGGTGGTGATGGTGATGGCGACGACGACGGTGACGGTGATGATAATGAAAAATATGAGGATGATGAGGATGACTCTGGTGGTGATGGTGACGATTATCATGAACATCATCGTCATCATAATCATCACCGTCATCTCCATGGTCTTCAGCGTTAACATCGATCACCGCCATCGTATGTATGATGATCACCATCATCAGTCCCTGCCACCATTGTCATCCTCAGCCTCCTCATCGTCACATCTTCATGGGTAATGTGGCAGTTTCAGAAACTGATGTAGACCTGCATGGTAGGAACCATTCAGGGTGCCTCTAAATTTGACAGAAGCAGCTATATCGCACCGCCATCGCACGAACGCTAAACCCTGAACTCTAAAGCCCCACAAACTCCAAACATCCGAAGCCAACCCACATCCCCACCCGGATTCAAGCGCTCAGAAATCTGTTGGACGAAGCGGCCCTGGGGGTGCATCCAGGAGCTTTGACACGGCGGTCGGAGGGAGCTGAGAGTCTGAGGCGTTGGATCTGGGTACTTGTTAATGAAATGCACTATGAAGGTATGTATCAAGTTGCATAGCTGGCATAGCTATACATTGCTAAATTAGGGATCTAGTATATGGTAATAGCAAGTGTTGATCTTAAGATTACACTGCACAACAAGAAACCAGGACTTCACCCAGGGCGTCGAGGGTTTCTGCGAGGCCGGGTTCGAAGCTTGGGATTCCAATCCGCATTCAGGTTTGGGGTTGCGGGCTTCGCGCTTTGACATTGGCTGTCTAGGATCTTGTTTGGAGTCCTATGCCGCTGCCGCGACGGCTTAGAGGCCTGCTTTTCTTCGGCCATCCTCGTTCGGAGTTTAGGGTCTTACATGTGTCCGGGGTGAGGGCCATATACGGAAGCACTTTACATGAAACTACAGGGCGCCTAAGCGAATGTAGACTGTCCTCAATTCCGACACCAAAAGGCCGGAAAGTGACGATTTCAAGCTTCATTTGAAGGTTTCAGCCTCCATGAATGGGCCCGAAGCATTCCTGCTGCTTCTCCTGAAGATTCGGAAAGGCTTGCATGAGGCTCTTGTCTAGGAAGCGTCCTTCAGCGGGTAAGTTCTCAAGGCTGGGCTCAGTGCCACAGGTCTCCCCGGGGCCCCTTGTAGAAGGAACCGGCTGTGGGTAGTAAGATTGACAATAACTAAACAGGGATTGAGGATCTAGCCACTGACACACCCAGCTGAAACTCCCAGAAGCCCCAGTAGCTTCTACACCCTCTAAGTCTAGAAGGGCTTTGCAACCTAGATCTTGGCATTTATGTTTTGCGTGTAGGCAGTTCAGGAAAGGAGGTCGGTCCGAGCAAGGGAACTGAAGCCTAAATCTCCGAAGTCATCATCAGCATCGTCATCCCCCTTCACAGCACAGGCCTCGGCTCATCAGATACAAGCTGTACATCGCCTCAGGCGCACGGTCAGGGCGTGCCATGTTGCGAGAGCTCGGCTCCAGGGGCAGGTAAAGCCGGCTCCTAAACCCCAAGCCCGAAGCTCTCAACACCAAACGCCAACCCCGCACACCCCTAAACAAAACAGCCACTTGCACCAGGCCTCCGTCATCAGTGTGGTCTCGAAGTCGGCCGTGAATTGCTGCACCTTCAATACAGGCTGTGGGGGAAGAGCCTGTCATGTAGGTTTGTCCTGTTTCGTGTGGAGATTTGGGTTGTTCAAAACCTAAAACTCACCCGAAATCCTACACAATACGGGCTGGAAGACCTACATACAGAGCAGCAGGAAGCAGGGTCTTTGTGTTTCGGATGAGAAGATGGTAACATTCTGTATAGCTATTATTAGTGTGCCGAGAATCCCAGCCTTCGATCCCAAATCCAGTGAGGGTTGGGTTTCAGAACTCAGGTATAGTGCATGATGCTTCGAAACTTCGGCACGCCAGAGTCCTACACCCTAAACCACAGAGTCCCTACACCGAACCTCTACATAAAGCTTCAACGACCCACAAGGATAACCAAGAAGTGTGTGAGTGCGCTGCGCCGGCATTGCTTCCTGTCGCTCGAGGGAACAAGGGCTGCCTCTCAACAAATGCATCGTAATATGGGCTCATGGTTTATGTTTCATGGTATCAATGTCTCTCAGTCTCTCAGGACCGGGAACCTGAACCCCTAAACTCCTGAAGAGAACTCTGCATGCTTAAAGCGAATTCTGCATTCTAGCCTCTGTGTCTCCCGTCAGCAGCAGCTTCGACATGTTTGTTAGCTCTCAAAGAAGAGCCTTCGGCAACTGTAGGGAACGGCTCTCGGAGAGAGCACTTTCACAGGCGTCACAATACTCAAGCTATTGGGCAGGTTGCCTATGAAAAGACTATAGTCACACTGAATGATACTGACCAGATGAGATGCTCATGGAAGGCTTCCACATGATGAGATCCGGAGAGGCCATGGGGAGAGGGAACGGGTTTCCTACAGAGCATCGGACGAAGCTGCGAGCCAGAGGCACCCAACACATGTCGGATTTAGGGCATAGCGTGGATCCTGAAATCTACACCCTGAACCATGCACCCCGAATGCTGAGTCCTATGGCACAACTGATTATGAGACAGGGCTTAAGACCCTAGAGTGTTGATTTTCGAAAGGCTGCGACGCTGGAATTCCGGTCCTCCAATGCAACTCCAGCCCACGCCCATATGAGAAGTCGAGCAGTTACAACCCGGTCTTAGAATGAAGGTATGCGGCATAGGGATCAGGGTTTGTGGCGGAACAAGCTCCAACAGCAACAAACATGTGAGCTAGATGTACATACGAAGTTGACATTGTGGTGCTTTAGCTTGACATCTTTATGCCTGGTCTTCTTCGTGGCCGCACTGTCGCAGGTCGCGCTTGGCCCGTAATCTAACATCCCTGCTGAAACCCCGAACTCTGAATCCCCTTGTCCTCATCCTCGAAAAGGAACTCCGTTATGGGGCGTTCGAGGAAGGTGTCCGGCAACCTGTCGGACATCAGTGGTGGGCACCGTTGTGAAGCTTGAGTTTCGGGTTTAAGATTTGGGTTGGGTTTGGGGCCTAGGCTCCACATATCCCACTCCCAGATGCAGCCGCCAACAAGCAAAACTCAAAGACAGAACGACAGACAGTAGCATCTACATATGGATATGGCTGCGCGCATATTCACAAATGGAGGCAGTCCCCGAACGCCGAAACCCCGAACCTCGCACTAAAAAAGGCGCCACACACCCTTGAATCCTGGGAAGCCCTGAATCCTAGAACCCTCCCACAAGCAACACAGTCCAAAAACACATGCTAAATCCTGAAGCCAAGAGTTCAAGTACCCAAGTGTCCCACCGATCCGCCCCCTTCTTCACCATCTGGGCGAGCGGATTGATGGATCGGTAAACCTGCCAGGTGCGATCGGTCCCGATACCTACTCACGCAAGTACTTGCCAACAAGCAGACCAGAAAAGAAGGGAGTACCTCCGTTTGGGAGGAGCCACAAATGCCAAAGTTTGCAGATCGCAGATTGGTAGCAGCGGCAACTGCTGCTGCTCTCCTTTTCCTGAATTTCTGCTCCTACGAGAGGTACCACTATTACCACCATACGCAATTGTTGCCACTACTACCACTACTGCGTCATCTACGACGACGACCAGGACGCCTACAAAGCTGCAGCCAAATCATCAAGAAGATAATTTAACAGTGCACAACGAAGAAAGTCTGTTGCAACGGCATTTAAGCCGTTTCATGATTCCGCCTGCAGTGTTGCAAGGGAAGGGACAGGTTGCTGCCACCGCAAAGCGTGTGGGTGGAAGATCTGCCGCGCATAGGCTAAAATCGGTTACATGGGGTTTACCACTTTTGGGTGCTGCCTTCCAAACACTCCACGTCTGTAGCCCTATACAGGCCGCACTACCCAGCAATTGAATGCAATGAAGCTCGTCACTGTGGTCGCGGGGGGTTTTGGAGTCTTGCTCTCAGTCTTTGGGATCTCCACTGGCACAGCTAGTTAGTCTGAGGGATCGGGGCTTGGGGTCCAGAATTACATGGAGCCTGCTGTATCTACAGACTCTTCAGATCATGCGATTACCTGGAGACTCCATACTCTATGTCACTGCTGTGCTGCTAGACATACGGCGGCTTCCGCACGAGACAGGCGACAAGCATGTGATCCCTCGCGAAGCCTTAGGATCGCTGCCTGCGCATACATACAGCAATTGGAACCGAAGCCAGGCAGATTCGGCAAAATGCATTGCTGGGTTTTGGTACTACGCCCTATGATGAGACAATCTAGAGGTACCCACCCACCGCACCCCCCCCCCGCCCCCGCATCTCTCCCACATGGTTTCTTGAATCTGGCCAATGTGCAAGGACGCGACATGATATGCATGATGTGATCATATGACTATTCCCGTCCCTGCGAACAAAAAATCTCACAGTTAGGCAGCACTGTCTTTGTTCTTTGGGGCCCCGTTGCCCATGAGCTCAGGCTAAAGTGGCAGTGACCGTGGTAGTGACCAGCCACATAAGACATGGTCAGCATTGCTTCGGCAGCAGCATCCAGCCCCCAGCTCTAACTCCATCCCCGTGCACTTCAAGCTGTGAGTCCGAATGCCCAGCAACAGATTCCATAGCTGGAACGTTCATCGCCAAAAACCTTGAACCTATAAGGTCACGAAGGGAGACTCAAAGCAATCGCTCTAACTCGCTGCCCATATAGATAAGCATGATCCGAAACCACGTGGAACAGACTTTCTACTTTGCAATCTGGTCGTTCGTGTATTGAAGCAGAAATACGGACGGGCTGGTTACCTGCGATGGCAACAGAAGCGACCGTGAACACTTGTCGCAACCCAAGAACACAACAACAGCATCTACGGCCGCAATTCCGAGGCCACGAAGTAAAGGGATCGGAAGGGGACTCTGTGTAATCCAATTTCGGATCCTCCCGATCTTTTGGTGCCTCCTCCCACACGGATTGGGGAGCTTTCTCGAAGAGTTTGTAGACGTCCTGCTTTGAACGCCGCGCCGGTCGCACCATGTAAAGCCAACATTCAAGACTGCACTGGCCTGAATGTTGTCGAGGGGTTTCACCAGCTTCCGGCATTGAGCTGGCTGCCAGGATTGTGAAGGATTTTTTCAGGACAAGCGGTAGAGGCAGTCTAGCTGTGGCGATGTAGTTGCAGATGATTAAATACACGGGCAAATGAGCGTGGTCTCAGTCCAACCACCTCCCAATGCAGGAATCGGCACATAAATCCAGTACCAGTCTAGCTGCCTACCCATCTAAGTGTCTACCTACATGATCACATGTATGTATGTACTGTACGGTACTGTACGGTACTGTACGGTACTGTACGGTACTGTACGGTACTGTACGGTACTGTACTGTAATGTAGTGTAGGTGTATGTGTATACATGTGTGTGTGTATGTGTATATGTGTATGCATGTATGTATGTATGTATGTATGTATGTATGTATGTGTGTGTATGTGTGTATGTGTGTATGTACGTATGTATGCATATGTACATATGTAAGTAAGTAAGTAATTAAGTAAGTATGTTTGGATGTATGTATGTATGTATGTATGTATGTAAATATAATAATGTATGTATGTATGTATGTATGTATGTGTGTATGTACGTATGTATGCATATGTACATATGTAAGTAAGTAAGTAAATAAATAAATAAGTAATTAAATTTGTAGTTGTGTGTATGTATGTATGTATGTATGTATGTATGTATGTATGTATGTATGTGTGTATGTATGTATGTCTGTACGCATGCATGCATATGTACACATGAAAGTAAGTAAGTGAGCAAGTGAGTGCGTAAGCGAGTACATGAGTAAGTAAGTAAGTAAGTAAGTAAGTAAGTAAGTAAGTAAGTAAGTAAGTAAGTAAGTAAGTAAGTAAGTAAGTATGTATGTATGTATGTAAGTATGATTATGTATGTATGTAGGTACGTATGCATGTATGCATGCATGTATGTATCTGTACTGTGTGTATGTATGTATGCATGCATGCATGCATGCATGCATGTATGTATGTACAATGTATCTATGGAAGTATGCACGGGCGTCCGTGGGTGTGAATGTATGTCTGCATGACTGTGTACTGCATGTATGAATGCATGCAGGTCCGTACATGCGTATGCGCAGGTGTGCTTGGGCACCGACATACATCCACACATCCATGGCACATGACTGCATGCATACATACCAACATGCATACCTACTGCCTACGTAACTACCTACCTAC
Source organism: Symbiodinium necroappetens (assembly GCA_905231915.1). Classification (NCBI taxonomy): domain Eukaryota; class Dinophyceae; order Suessiales; family Symbiodiniaceae; genus Symbiodinium; species Symbiodinium necroappetens. Next base: position 991 of record CAJNJA010015147.1, on the reverse strand, counting down.
CTGTGCACAAACCTTCACATTACAACGGATCAGTAGGTCGCCTGTAAATTTCAGCAGGTCACTTTATACTAGATTACACCGCACTGCATTGCATTGTGTTCTTTACGCTGTAGCGTGCAACACAATGTGCAAGAGAACATACCATGCATATTTACACATACATGCATATGTCCACATATATCCCTGCGCACACACGTAAATACGCATGTGCGAAGTATACATATGCATGTATGCGTGTATGTAAGTAGGTATATATGCATGCGCGTATGAAGGTATGCAAGTATGTATATGTGTATGTATGTATGTGTATACTTATATATATATATATAGAGAGAGAGAAACACACATATGCATATGCATGCGTGCATACGCGAACCCATCAGAATCACTGCTAGTTGCGGCACAAAACTGAGCTTCAATGTAACGACGACAACGGGTCAAGTTGAGGGTCATATTGTTGACAAATCACTACGAACAACTACGGAAGCACCCTCGATTAATGTTTATCCTCCCAAACCTCAATCCCAAAAGCCGGGTTTGGCTTCCGTTTGGTTTTATTGTAGAGAGGGTTATATTTCAACACAAAATTCAAAAAACCAAAAAACCAAAGAACCAAAAAACCAAAAAACCAACGAACCAAAGAACCAAAGAACCAAAAAACCAAAAA
>CAJNJA010015145.1:0-11889 GCA_905231915.1 Symbiodinium necroappetens | reverse complement strand
AGCGACACACACACACACGCACGCACATGCCTATCTACCTACCTACCTACCTACCTACCTGCCTGCCTGCCTGCCTGCCTGCCTGCCTGCCTGCCTGCCTGCCTGCCTGCCTGCCTACCCACCTACCTACCTACCTACCTACCTACCTACCTACTTACCTACCTACCTACCTACCCACCTACCTACGTCACCTACCTACCTACCTACCTACCTACCTACCTACCTACCTACATATAAAAAAAATATATATATATTTATTTATTTAAATTAATATTTATACATGTATGGTATGGTATGGTATGTATGTATGTATGTATACATGATGTATATGTGTGCGTGTCTGTGTGCAGATGTAACAGATATGCAAGCGCCGTATATGGTTCGATAATGAGGTAGGTAGGTAGAGAGATCGCTATACAAGTTTCTCTGAAGTTCTCTGAAGGCCTGTAGTTTTTTTTGGCTTCGCGCATGGATGTCGTACGCCCGTCCGCATGGTGTAGGTTCTATGCAGCGTAAAGTACCAATGACTTCATTCCTGAACAGGTTGTCCCCACCTGGACGGGCCCAACACCCGCTTTTTTGCAAGGACCTTCTAGTAAGCCGATCGCAATGGACGCGAGGGCAGGCCCGCAAGGGTAAGGGAGGGGGGTTCTTTCATGGAGATTTATTCTGCTAAACTTAAGGATGCTTACGGGCGTGTGAAGGAAGAGCTTTCCAGGTCGACGGTTTTTCAGATTCAACCTGTGTCAAAATCCATGGAGTAGAGGGCCCGAAATCTTCCCCCGCCCTCAACGCTCGGAAGCCTATCTGAGCATTGCTCTCAGGTGCTTGTCCCCCTCGCTTCTGCTGTGGCCGTGATAATGCTTTGCCTCGCGGGGGTGAGCAAGCCCTTGCAGACCAGCCAGCAGACCAGCCAGCCGACTCAGCAGGGCAATAAAAATTGTAGGACTAAACATAATAACCATAAGCAGAATAATTACAATCATAACACTACTTAATCATAATCACCATAATCATAATAGTAATAACAATCATAACAATAACATTAATAGTGGCAAAGAGCTCGTTTGGGTGTTCTAAGACGGCTGCTGGGTTATTTAAGGGGTCTAGAATGTACAGGGGCCCATTCGGGTTCGAATGGGGTTCGAGAACATGGGGCTTCTTACTGCTTCTATTGGGCTACAAGGAACTTCTGTTGGGATTCTGCCGAGTGTCCTGACATGTGGCTGAGACAGGTATGTCGACAGTGTACTATCAGGGTTCGGGTTATTCCCGGATTAAGTATTCCATGCAATATCATGCAAAGTAGTGTCATGCATTGTGATGCTTGTGCCTATGTGTATATGCATGTAGGTGGACGTGTCCACATGTCTCTCTGCGCATGTGTGTATTCATGTATATATGTCTGCATGTGCGCATGCTGCACGCATGTATGCGTGCACCGTGCACGTGTGTATGCTGAGAGATGCATGCGCGGATGGATGGATGGGTGGGAATCATGCGCGGATGGATGGATGGATGGATGGATGGGTGGGTTGGTGGGTAGCTAGGTAGCTAGCCAGGTAGCTTGCGTGGATGGATGGAAGGAGGGATGGATGGATAGGTAGGTAGATTGCTGGACAGATTGATCGGTGGATGGCTGGCTGGCTGGATGGATGGAGGGATGGACAGGTCGTTTTGTCGCCCGGTAGGTAGCTAGGTAGATTGATAGATACACATCATTGCAGCCCCGGTGGCCGAGCCAGGCCCCGAACACCTTCCCCACCAGCCGACGCGAGTCCCAAGAGAATCCCAACATACCAGAGCCTGAGCCTAAACGTTAAACCCCCAAGACTTACACACCGGTCTCGCGACGCATTTTGCATTTTTTACCTAAGGTTTTACATGAACTGCTCCATCCATTCAATTCCGATTCACTATAGTATTTCTTAAGACTTAGGTATCGTCTACTTGAATTTGTGCACAAAACCTATTCTCATGAGTAATGTAGGGGCCTCAATAATTACCTATATTATTTTGGGGGTTCCTTATTATAATTATAGTATAATGGGCCCCAAAATCCTATTCTAATTATTAAGGCCCCTACATTAGCGCCCAAGGCAGTTAAAAAAGGCCCCTACATTATTTCCGTATTACTTTGCCCAAGCTCACTCAGGCCAAGGCCTCAGATCTGTCACCTCTCTGTCAACAGGCCCGGCGGTGTTCGGTGAGTTGTTGCCCGGTGCTTTGGGGAAGATGTGTACAGTTTCTTCCAGGCTGGTAGACTGGAAACCCTAAACCCCTAAACCCCTAAACCCTAAACCCTAAACCCCTAAACCCTAAACCCTAAACCAAACCACAGAGCTTCCAAAGGTGTTGCTTCTCAGGATTCATTGCCATCCAGGGTGGGGGACACCTGGGGCACCAGTCTCACATCAGGAACCTTGTCAGGCAAGCTTTGAGGGCTTCAAGGCCACTAATGCCATCAGGCAAGCGCCTCAGAAGCCGCTCTTCTTCACAAGGGTGAGGAAACCTCGCTACCATACCCTAAACCCTAAACCCCAAACCCTAAACCTAAGTTGGAGGAGTGTTGTTTTTTTTTTTTTGGCTTTTAGCCTGCCTTCAGGACCTCAGGATTCCGAAAGAACACGCGGACAAGCGCCTGTTCAGCCTCCTTATGCAAAACCATGCACCACGCAGCCAAACCGGAAGCACAATGCCTTAAAACCCCATAAAAACTCTCAAAGCCCCAATCATTAATTCTAAATCCCCCCAAGCCCTCATCCTCCGATCTTGTCGCCTCGAACCCTGCAAAGCTTGGGCAGGTTGGGTGCAGAAAGTGGGTCTCAACTGCTACGAGGGCCATGGTGGTGTCAAAGATACTAGCATGGCAGAGCCGGGCTGCTTGGACCCCAAGAGGAACGAGAGGAAATTCTGATACTAAGGAAATTCTGATAATAAGGATACTACGGATATGCGAGCGGTACTGCGAATACTGGTATTGCTGCTGAGCTTATTCAAAAAAAGTAGTTACTACTATCGTATTCTTCATAATGCTGTGGTTGTTATCGTTACTACTAGCCCTATCAGAACTATCAGTACTCTTTTAAAATCTTACCATCGTATGTAACACTTTCTTGGGCCCCTAAACCCCAACACTTTCTTGCGCCCTAACCCTAAACCCTGAACCCTTACACTTTCTTGGGACCATGGGGGTTCAGGCCTGCAGCCTGGAGATCTGGAAGTCGGAAACTCCTAGGCCGGTACCTTTCAGACAGTCCTGCCGCCATGTAGCGGACGTAGGGCTTAATGTAGGGGCCTTATCAATTTAATAGGGTTTTGTGGGGGTTCCTCTTTATTTTCATTATAGTATAATATACCCCCAAACCCTATTCATATTATTAAGGCCCCCACATTAGGTCTTCGTGCGCCCCATGTCTTCAAACAGCAAGCCAACAAGATCACCCCCTTGTCACCGGACTTGGGATTCGCATCCTCTCTTGGGAGGAGAGTCGTAGTGAAGCCCGTGAAGTTTTCCAGGGTTTACAGGGTTTGGTGGCTTATGTATTTAAGGTTTCGGGTTTGGGGGTTGCGCCCTGTCAGCCCAGCCCCACGCTGAATTCTAATTGCAACAGTCACACAGCAGAATCCCAAATCCTATGCAGCCAAGGCGTCATGAATTTAGCTGAGTGCATGCAGACGTGCCCTGGCTGAATGCTTCGCACTCGGGTGTTGAAGGGCGGACGACGTCTCAACGTCTCTGTTTCTAGTTTAAAGTTCAAATGCAAGAGTTTGCTGCAAGAATGCCCCGAGTCCGTGCATGCTCCCTGACTTTCAATGGTCAAGCCAAGGATTTTCGCAATCATCTTATTAGCACAAACATCAACAGTCTCACCCATTTCGCCCAAAGCAAAACACACGAAATCGTCATCAACAATTTCAGCATTCACATCGTCCTCATCCGCGTCCTCATCGTCATTGTCGTAGGCCATCGCACTCCTGGCCGCGGCCGGCTACTGGTCACAGCCGCCATGATCACGGCAAGCATCTTCACCACCGCCATCATTATGATCACCCTTGTTCCCTTCGCTGGTTGCCTCCTCGCCCTGTAAGACATCATCTGCCTCACTGTTGCCACCTGTGTCATCTTATGCATCATCGAATGTACACCAACACCATCATATCCCCGATGTAGACATTAGCATCAGCCTGCACATGTATCTGGTGCTGTTTGTGCCCTTAGTTTTGTTATTTGCAATTCGTCGTCTTTTGCTTTCCCCGCTTGTTGCTAGGGGCGGTTAGTGCCAAGTGTCTTGTACCTCAGACATGCTTCATATTCGTCTTGATCTTCTTCCCCACCTGCCACCATGCTGTCATCCTAAACCCTAAACCCTAAACCCTAAACCCTTAACCCTAAACCCTAAACCCTAAACCCTAAACCCTTAACCGTAAACGAAGCCGGAGCGCCTGGAGGGGCTCCAAGGCCGTAAGCACGAACGACGGCCTGACTGCCCCAGCCGTAGATCCTACGACTCAGAAAGTCATAGTACCCCAACACCCTAAACCCTAAATCCAACACCTACTTATCCCCAAAATATCCCAAAACCCAACCCCTCAGCATGGTTGATAACCAATCAACAGGTGCACTTCAAGTTCCAGCTGCTCTGCAGTTGTCGCTGGACCGTGAACTTTTTAGTAATGAAGGGGCCTGAGTTGAGGGTCTAGGGATTCTTTTAGTACGAGGTGCTTCATAAACTAAGGTTGCTATGACATTTCCCGCAAGACCGCACCACACCGTACCTTACTTCTGAAACATATGACATGGTGTCTGCGTGGGGACGGTTCTTGGGAAGGTGCTATGGGGGAAAGCCTGGGAGTAAGCGGGGGTGTTCACTCACGGTTTTGGCTGTGCACGAAACTTCATGCGAAGGTTTCATTCTCATCTGCTAATTTGCTCATGGGGCTTGAATCTTAACGGACATGACAGGGTTTAGGGTTTAGGACATGGGTTCAGGCTTAGGGTCGATTGCCTGAGCTGTTCGGAAGGCCATCTGGCTTTGGATTCGTCAACGCCTTGCATTCGGTGCGCATGGTCACGTCCCTTTGCCGTTTCTCCTTCCTTGTCGCAAAGACATTCCCGAATGCAAAGCTCCCTATCCAAGATAGAACTTGTAAACCCCAAGCTGTGAAGCCTCTACGCCTTCAAACCCAAGCATCTCATCACAAGCCTAGGTTTTTTTGTCAGCGCCCGAAAGGGGGCCCTGCTACGTCCTCTCACAGATGGTGGAGAAGGCAGTCAAGGGTTGAGCCATCTTCATTTTAGGTGCGGCATAGGTAGAAGCATAGACGGAGAGGCGTAAGTTCGCATGTGCCTATCAAGAGCCATCGTGTAAGTTTTACCAGGGAGGCACGGGTCCACATTATGCTGTTGAGTGGACACAGGCACATTCCTGCGTGGTTGCATATGTGCAAACAGTGGTTCGTGTATGCAAACATGTGCACATGTGCGCAGAATTTCGGTTATATATACGCACACACACGAATTCGAACTACCTATGTACTACTTTAATTTACTATGTACTATATACAATATACTACATACGATATGGTCTACACTATATACCATATGTTATATACATGCATACATACATACATACATACCTGCGTACATTCATACATACACACTTGTGTTTACACGGGGCCAAGAGATCCTTAGATGTTGGCCACTATCTTCCCATCTGAGACTTTGGAAATCAAGGCCCCAGCCTCATCAAATCATGGATCTTCATTGCTCTTAACCCAAAGCCCTGCAATAGGAAAGGAGCTCCGGAAAATGGAGCAACTGATGGTGACGGAAGGCGGTGGTTTCTGTTGGTTGCAGCCCGCACGGGGATATCTGAACCAGCAAAGCATTTGCATAAATACACCAGCTGAAAACGCATAGGTGCATACACACACACACACATATATATATATATGTATTTATATATGGTCGACCCCCCCGTTGGCAGACCATGCCCTTTAATCAGGCATGATCTCTCAACGGATGGGTGACAATCACCTCTTCTAAATTGAATTCCGAAATTTCCAAAAATCCTCCCCCCAGCTTTCCAGAATTTTCAACAATTCCAAAAATTCCGAACATTTCGATATTTCCAAAATTCTGCCCCCCTAACTTTCCGAAATCAAAAATTCTAAATTTTCCAGAATTCTCACCCTAATGTTAAGGACCAACTCGTAAATTTTGGAATTTTTGCATTTTTGTGAAATCTTGGAATCGTTGGAAATTTTGGATGTTTTTTGGCTTTTGTTTTAAAAATGTTTTGAAATTTGTATGATTTGTTTGGAAGCGTACAATTGTTTGCAATTTTTGGAAATCTCTACACGTTCATGCAACGCTCCTAAACCTATATTCTTAAGCTTAGTCCTGATTCAGCATTGTTCTTACCTCTAATCTTAGTACCACGATTATTGTTTGTAGTAGTCTTAAACCTATTACTCGTGTTTATATGAGCATTAGTTTTGTGGTAGTATTGATATCAGCATTAATATTGGTTTAGTATAAGTATTAGCATTAGTACTTTGTATTGAGTATAAGTATTGGTATCATTGGTATTCAGTATAAAGAGTGTTAGTGTATGTGTTCGTGTTAGTGCCAGTGTCCATGTCAGTGTTAGTACTAATACTAGTAAACTATTGGTATTAGTATCAGTCTTAATTCTGTCAGTTTAGGTTTTCACAGAAGCACTAGTATTAGTATTAATGTTTGAATTAGTGTTGATATGTTAGCATACTAATGGACTCGTCTACAACCAGATTAACATATCAATACATTAACATGTTTGTATGGTAATATTCGTAATATATTCGTATACATATATACTAATATTTTAATATATCAGTACATGGGTGCATGAGCACACGAACATTTTGGTATATATTAGTATACTTGTATATTCGTATATTCATATAGTACTAGTAGTATATTGGTTTCTTACTATTTGTGTACACGATTGTATTCGTATATGAACCTAATAAGATATAAGTACATCAGTATGTTGGTATAGAAGTATACCAATATACCAGTATACTTGTATATTACAGTATTGGTACATGTTGGTATAAGGGTATGTGAAAGTGATAATGTACTAGTACATGAACGCATTAATTAGTTTGTGTTTGAATATGCCGGTTTGTATATTTATATACATCAGTATATGCAGGTATGTATAAGTACTGGTATTACTATACCAACATGAATATGAGTATTGGTAGTGTATTAACTTGAGTATTCAAAAACTATCAATGTCAGTATTGGCAGTGGTATGTCATTAAGCCATGAGAGTATGTGTATTATTCGCATTCGTAGCAGCATTAATATTTATATTTAGATTGGTATTAGTATAAATATTGGCATTAGTATGAATAACAGTATTAACATTAGTATTTACACGAATATGATGATTCGTATTCGCAAGAATGTTTGTATTAGTATTAACCTTGAGTTTCTTATCAGTATTAGAAGCATTTATATGGATATGAGTATTATTTCTAGTATCACACACAGTATATATGTATATAGATAAATATATATCATTTATTTATTAACTTACGCATGAGTTGATGTGACTTATGCATATATGAATATGCATAATTCCGCAAATATACCTGTATGTCTGTATATATGTATACATACATACATACATACATACATACATACATACATACATACATACATTTATATATAGGTATGTACATGTATATGTATATACATACACATGCACACACACACACACGCACACGCACGTCTAAATCCATTCAGCCGTTCCGGTTGAAAAGCCCACTCACTGCACAGCTGAGGAATGTGTTCCAGGAGGTGTTTGGAACACCTGGCTGCAGAGCAGCAGCGGACAGCAGCTGGGCCAGCCGAGGAGTTTTAGGTTGGAGCTGGTTGCATCCCTGAAGATTGGAACTCGCTCAAGCGGTTCTGAAGCTCTCGCAGCCAAAACAAAATTATTTGCTGGGGCCGATGGTCCTTTTGCAATGTCACCTGCAAGCTCCTTCGAGCAGCTCCATCGCGAAACCTGAGAACCCCAAGCATCCAGAAGCTTTGGAAACCCAAAGATTGAGGCCTGCGCCGCCCCCGCCCCCCACACTTGCACCGGCGCCACCAGCGGCAGCGGTACCGCCGACACCGGAGACCCCAGCTGCTCGGAGAAGCATTCAGGACTAGGCCATTAGGCCAAGGCCCCGAAATGGACTCGAAAGGAGAAAATGCACTATCTTGCGTTTGGTTTCGACATGGCGAAGGGGTTTCGATTCTGGAGACTGAGCTCAATGCTTGGGGGAAGCGGACGGACGGGCCATGACGCTTTGGTGGGCCTAGCAAAACTTCAGTTCCCAAAGTCTTCCGATGTGGTCTGCCATCGTCAGCAGCTGAACTAGGGTTCAGAGGGTTCATCGAGCCCAAGTTGCAAGAAGAATCACAATATACACATGTTCATCATCTTTTCTTAGACTCTAACATCATATAGCATAGTATAACGTAACATATCATGCAACAGAGTTGATCCACTTCCTCCGTTGGAGTCCCGACGTTCGGAGTTCAGGTTCAATCCCATGCGCCCGCTGTGGTGACTGACGAGGCCGGGCAGAGGTTTCAGGTTCAGGGCTCATAGCATCTGAACCGTTTAGGGGCTTAGGGTTTAGGGTTTGGGGTTTAGGGGTTTAGGGTTTTAGGGTTTTAGGGTTTAGGGTGATGATTTAAATCCTGCATTACCTCAAGGACCCTAAACTATGGGAATTATGGTATATTCCTTATTGTGGGTAATGCAGGATTTCGATCATCAACCGTATCAGGCATGAATGTGGTTTAGGGTTTAGGGCACCTGCATCGTACATAAGTCGGGCTTCAGGTGTTAAAGTCTAGGATTCCGGGTTTAGGCTTCCGAGTTGGCGGTTGTTGTGCTGGCCGCAACATCCTGTACCAACTGAGAAGTCTCTCGCAGCACATCTGGAGCAAGTTATGTAAAAAGCAACGCTGTAGACAGATACACCTAGATCCAGTCAGATGCAATGAGCTGGGGATGCAAAGGCAACTGAGCAACTAGCACATGAAGGTGGCTAGTCTACACCAAGGCCCGGAGCTCTCAGGGAGCAACCCCTGCGATCCAGTTTTGCGGCTAACATAGGGGCCCGAGGCAGTACCATTTTCTCTTTATAGGGTTACCTCCTTGATGGAACTACTTTTGATGATATAAATCCTGCATTACCTTAAGGGGCCTAAACTATGGGAATTATGGGTATATTCCTTATTATGGGGTAATGCAGGATTTATATCATCAACCTTATACTACAAGATCCACCAGGATAAGAATCCAACTTGAGCCCTGAAGTCCACCGTCCTTCGGCCAGCAAGCCTGCAGGGAAGTCAGGTGTGGGAGGTGAGGGTGGGGCCCCTTAACGCTAAACCCCTAAACCCTAAACCCCTAAACCCTAACCCCTAAACCCCTAAACCCTAAACCCTAAACCCCTAAACCCCCTAAACCCCCTAAGCCCTAAACCGGGGCTTGGGGAGAGGACTTCGGGTTCAGGGTTTTTCTTCTTGGGAGCACACCCAGAGCACATGGACGTTCTGCGCCCGAAGCCCCGAATCCCACACCCCAGTCCCCTGCGCTGCCCCAACCCCAGGCGTCTAAGGCACCTTTAAAACCCGAAACTCCACCCCCAGCCTCAAATCCCTAAAGCCTCAACCCTGAACCTTAAACCCTAAACCTTACGCCCTCGGCCCTAAGCCTTAAACTCTAAACCTTCAACCCTATAGGCCTTCGACCTTAAACCCAAAGCCTTAAACCCCTGCGGCCAAGACATCTCATGCGGAGCAAGTCCCATTGCACTTAAAAGAAAAACCATAGGCCTTAAGCCCTAAACCCTCAGTCGCCAGGCCGAGGTGAGGAGCTTCCCCGACACGGACGATCCGAAGCTTGGGCTTCTTTTTTAGGGTTTAGGGGTTTATTGTTTAGGGTTTTGGGGTTTAGGGTTTAGGGGTCTAGGGTTTCATGCATCAGATCTCCGCTTTGGGTTTTGGGCTTCAGGGTTTGGGCTTCAGGGTGTGAGGTTTAGGGTTTAGGGTTTAGGGTTTAGGGATCTGAGGTATAAGGAAGGCTTGAGGTTTTGGAATGTGTGTGTGTGTGTTTTTTTTAAGGGGGGGTTAAGCGTTGTTTCAGCGTGTTTGGCAGAGTTTGGGAAGAAAGAGGGTTTACCTGATGTCGCTAGTCTTCAATTTCGCTATTGACAAATAAGAATTGTTACTCTTGCTTAAACTAAACTTGTTGTTGTGGCATTAGTGGTGCGGTTATGGTTGTCATTTTTCCGTTATTGAGTTATTGACTATTCGCTATGTACTATATCTGCCATATCTCGTTTGCTTTAAACAGTTGTTGTCATCATATCTTATTGTCATTTGTGCTATTGCGGAGGTAAACATCAGTTTGATTATTACTTGTAGTTACTCTTGACCATTATTATTTTTGGTGTCACCATCATCAGTAGCAGCAACCCTAGAAACCCTAAACCATCAGTCAAACAAGCAACAAGAATGTGAGGAACTGGGGTTGCGGCCTCCTCGGTCACCTCCCGGGAATCACGCAGGCGACCGATGCCGCATCCGACATTTCGGGTTTGGGAATTAGGGTTTCCTACATTTTGGATTTGGGGGGTTCAGGGCGTCTGGGCGTCCGGTACGGATCTGCTCATACCTGGGGCACGCCTATGCTTGAAAGGCTCCAACGTCCTGTGCGAGATCATTCGAACGTAGGGCTGTAGGGCCATTTCCGACCAGGACTATGGCATGACAGCTGAGTTGTCTTGAGTCCAAAATCGTCTCTGCAGGCTTTTCATCTCAAGTCAGGGAGCATCGGCAGAAAGATTGTAGCGAAGCGATGCTTTAAGGCCCGAGCTTCCCAATCGAGAGGAGTGCTTCTCCTAAGAGGTTTTTCCCTTAGAACACCTCTGTACCGACAGAAACAAGTGCCTTTGGAATCAATGACAAATGAAAGGAAGTCCGTTTGAGGATCTGACTGAGCCTTGCTGTTTCTGCTTAGATCGCATTTAGAGAAGTTGAAGCCTTGCATAAGCCCGCGCTCCGAAATCAAATGATCACGGATCGGACCAGCACAGAGCTATGGATCCCCTGGCTTTTCTAGGCCAGGGATGTCCGGGGGGCTGCCGGTTCAGGTGCTTCGGGTCTTCGTAAGTGACACTCAGGGCGAGGTGGTCAGAACACTCGCAAGATCGCTCGAGGGATGTGGCAGCAAGGGCTGAGGCTTCGCGGGCGCCCCACGTCCACGATTTAGGGCTGAGTGTTTAGGGTGTTTAGGCCTTGAGGTTCAGGCTTCAGGCTTGCCACAGGGTGCTTTGAAGCTTGACTGCGGATGGACCACAACAGGGGGAGAGAGCAAAAGAGCAAGGACACGGACCTGCCATTGTCTTCGCTGCAGGACCGACTTGAAACCCTTCCACCAAGTCTCGAGAGGCAGAGAAGCCTACCTCTCCCGAGTATAGTATAGTATAGTACAGCATAATATAGTATAGTACATATAGTGCAGGACAGGGATCCGAATAATTACTGATACCATTCGTAGTGGATTCTACATCTTCCTACCGGCATGTAAAGGTATAATGGATGCCCAAACCCTTACTCTGATCATTATGAGACCCTTACATTGTATCGGTTTTATCCTAAAGTAAGGACGTTGCATGGGGCATGGAGGGAGGTATCCAGATGCAACTACTTTTGAAGCACGTCGAACCCGAATGCCCCGTGAACTTCTTGAGACTTCGGTTACGCAAGTCTTGCTGTTCAGGCCTTAATTATTATGAATAGTGCTGAAGTGCATGCCTCTGGTCGCA
>CAJNJA010015144.1:0-11889 GCA_905231915.1 Symbiodinium necroappetens | reverse complement strand
AATAATTATTATATTGTTACAACCCCATTTAATTGTTTGGGCATCCGGGGACCGGTTGCAGGCTTGTAGTCTTCCCAGAAGGCGATCCGCAGAACGGGCCCGAATATTTATTTTATTAATCCCACCCCATTTATTAATCAAAGGCGTACATTACACGCTTGAGACCGCGGCGAGCTCCAGAAACTTGTTCCGAGCCCCTGCAACTGTGGAACGGGTTGTTGAACCCGGTATCGCGTTGAGGCGAAGTCAAACAGCTCCAGCTGCTGACTTGAAGGCCAGATTTGATACTGGATGCTCGGACACAATTTTAGCAGAGTATGCAGGATGCACGGGCGCATGGCTTCGCCCCACGCGAACGCGAGGACACAAGAATATCGGCTCGAGATTGGGGAAGGCTGCATTCGAAGGTACCGGCTAAGAAAGCGAAAACACAGTGCGCAACTCCCGGCCTGGGCCACATCAGGTCTGTGAGCCAGGCAGTGGCCCTGCGCAATGACCTCAGCTTGCAACTGTCTAGTCCGGCGACACAAACCTTCTGAAGAAAGGCCGAATCTAGCAAGTGTGCAAAGTCGAATTTGCAGGTTGTGGCCGCGTGCAGCTCTCTTGACGCTCCAGGCGCTTCAGTCGGCTTGCAAGGCACAACGTGCTTCACACTGTGCAACACACGCAGCGGAGGTACGGCAACCCCTTCAAGCAACAGAGACAAACCAAAAAAACATACAGTAGCTTCTCTCACACCATCTGGCCAATTAGATTCTTCGAACACCAGTCTGTGCAATAAGAGAATGCTGAAGCGCAATAGGCCCGAAACCGTCTGACGGCCGCAAGCGCATCATCCACCGAGAGACTCCGGTCGCATCTACAGGAGGATGACCTTGCTTGCGCCGAATGTCGTTGAGCTCCTGGAGACAGGCATGCAGAATGGCATATTTCTTGATTTTTCTTCCTTAACGCTTAGTGCTCTGCCTCAGCAGCTCATTACTATACATGTCATCATAGGTCTTTGTTGCGATTCCCTTGTCTTGTGCACTACCGCTATTTGCCGTCAGCTGTCTAGTACTGTAAGCATCTGTGGGAGTATGAACTTCTTTGCACCGATGTGGTTGCGCTCCTGGAGACAGGCATGCTGAATGGCATGTGACTTGATTTGCCTTGCCAAAAAAGGCTGCTGCTCTGCCCGTGACTCAGCAGCTACTTACTATACACATCACCATAATGCTATGAATGCTATGCTGCTATGTACTACTGCAACGTTTATTTGATGCTACGTGTAATGCTCGGATTTAACCGTCCTGCAGCCGGAAGATGCGACTATATGCGGTGGCTTGCAGGGAACTGCAGCTCACGAATATTCAGTGATCTGTTCTGGAGCACGAAAGAACCAGAACGAGGGCTCCCTGGTCCCCGACTCCTTGTACAAGACTTGCTGCAGCTTCGTGCCAACCTCCGGGCTTGTCGCAGCTTGCTTGAGGTCATGAGAGATTTGCGTCGTTCCTGTGGTGTTGAAGATGTCGTGATGCTCAGATGTCAAGGACCGTGGCGTTGCGTCTTCGTGGGTGCCACACACCGATGAAGGATAAATCACGGCAATACACGGCAGCAATTTTGCGAACGCAGTTCAAGAGCTGCTGATTGAAATTTCAAGGGCAGCGATGAAAAGCACGATGATTAAGATGGGACTGGTGCCTGTGGCTGCTGCAACCGCAGTGCAAAAGGTTGCCTGGCAAATCAACATCAGCATCATTATCATCACCACCGCCTGAGCAGCGACAGCATCAGCAGCGCGGTGTCACCATCATTTTCATCGTAATCATTTCGTCACCAGTAGCATCATCTAAGTTGACAGGATACTTCTCTTGCAGACCGAAAGGCCATCATACGTCTTGACATAAGTACCAGAAGCATAGCCATCACCATCATCCTCCCCCCTTAAACATCATCATCAGTATCATCATTGTTGTCATCGTCCTTGCCATCGTCACGGCCACCACCAGCACCGCCATGGACCATCGCCTTTTTCGCATCAGCACCAGCACCAGCACCACTATCATGGTCGATACAAGCACAAATATCCTCGCTGTAGTCATCAGCATCGCAATCCTGGCAATTGTGAACAGCAACATCTTCATCTTCGTTTTGCTGTGGCCTTCCGCTGAATCAACGTCGTCATGATCATCATCACCATCAGCATCAGCATCATCACCTTTATCGAAATACTCATGGCATACCTCCGCAGTCGAAAAAGGACTGCATTGACTTCATCAAATTTCATGTCTGCTTCAAGACCCTTCAAGCTGAACTGCTCAAGCGAGCTCTCAACACGCGTGTTTGAGAACACGCGGCGGCAATAACACGGACAGCTCGCGGGCAAAGTGTGCCTGATAGCAGCCGGCCAATAAAGGCCGTATCTGGTTTCCTTGCGAAACCTGACACGACATCTTCACAGCATCGTCGAACCAGACTTGAGATTGAGCTGATAGCCCCTGCCCGTGCTTTTCCCCTGCTGAGGTCTGCTCAGTCATCTCGCTTGTGCATCCTTTGAGCGCCCGGCCTAGCCTCGTTGATGTACCACTCAAGTTGCTGCAAGGTCCAGGTGGCATCTGCGACCTGTCCGTACGAAAAACGTTGCTAGGATTCTCACAGCAGCGACGACTCCTAGCTTTGACCTGATCAGATGGTGACGCATATGCGCCAAACAGGAGAGGCGATCACGCGGGTGCATGTGCTCGAGAGTACTAGCCTAGGCGGTAGGTATATGGAGAATCAGAAGCGAGACCGGAAACAATGGAATCGTGATGCACTGCAGGTCCTGCGGGAAAACAATCATTGAATTCAGTACCCTTTGCTGACTGCTGACAATCAGGCTGACAAAGCTTAGTTTAGCATCCATTGCCTGAGCACACTCTGCAAACGCGAGCTCTTCTCCGAAGCACAGGTTGAGCTCTGGGGCAACTTCGACCGAGGTGTAAGACGAGCGCAGCCTCGGCGTCTCTCATGCGCTGTGCATCACCGTGCACTCCGTGCATCATGTGCGAAGTCAGACTCGTTGCAGACTCATTACGGACTCTCCAATCCTGCAGCACGGTAGCGCAAGCTTCTCCCTGCCACCATCGCCGCCCAGGCGGCGAAGCACAGCATCGACATAGTCAAGGCGAACCCGCGCTTGAAGTGCGCCTCCCAGGCTCTCTCTACCACGGCACATGCGACGGAGAGGATTTCAGGAATCTGACTCGCCTCAGTCAGCTGCGCAACAAGTGCAAAGCGCGAGCCCAAGAACAAAAACAAAGGATCCTGCTAAAGACAGCTCGAGGAACACAAAAAGCATCGAACCTGACACCCCATTGCGTGTTAGAACGTGGGTGTCCGCGTCACCCCTTTACCTGCGGATGCGTATACAAACATACAAACATACATACATACATACATACATACATACATTACATACATACATACATACATACATACATATACATATATATATATGCGCTACCAATTCTCGCGAGCCCTGTTTCGGCAGCGGGGTGGGGACTATGTAGTATCCCGTCACATAGGATTATGGAGGTGATGAGATGCTTAAACGCTAAGTTCAATAGAGCAGGTGCAGAACTGTACAGCTGTTTATCCAAAAAACAAACTGCCATCATAATTCGTGTGCCCCAGACATAGTGCTATAGATCCCTCGCCCGCCCCGCCGGCCACGCCCCACCCCTGTCCCGGAGGGGACCCCATCCCACATCAACCCAAACAAAGCAAAACTGTGAAAGCCGCCGTACGTTCCAACGGTGTGGCTACAAAACTCCAGACTCATGCCACCAAACAGGTGGCCCTGCTCCATCCCACCCCTCTCCCCCCATTTTCAGCCGGCCCCACCCCAAAATATCACTTCCCTCCTCTTCGCTGTCCTGCCTCTCCCCTGACCTTGCTTCTATTGCAGAGGTGGCCTGCACTTGATGCATAGACAGGCGACTTCTGCATAACTTCTGCATAAGCCCCTGGGCCTACGCAGTTTATCACACGGGCCAAGAAACAACTTCTGCATACATGCCAAAGTTTAAGTCTAGCTTACCACTTATTTTCTGCGTAACTTCGACTCACACACTCGCTCAAAGCTGGCATGGCCTTCGGTGGTCTGAGCTTGCTACTGCATAACTTAAGTGGATGCGCTAACCCCCTCTAACACGTTTAGACCAAAACACGGGCTTGGCATAATTCTGTTCGTCACAGAGTAGGAGCCCGCCCTCCCAACCTGTCTGACTTCTTCGCCCCGATTAGGAGCCACCCTAAAGTTAACCATCGTTTCCGTGCTGGGCAATATTTACGACTACGGGCGAGATTACCAGGAAACCATGCAACAACGACTACCAGGAGACCACCAGGACACTTTCAACATGCTTTCACAGACAAAAATGCTTTCCCCCAGTGTTGGCTGATTCAGCAGATTCAGGAGGACAAGCAAAAAATCGCACAGCCTTCCAAGTACTGGCGAGATTCAGGAGCATGATGCTTATGTTTCCCGCAGTATACGGGCCGCTTCAGGAGGACGTCCAACATTACATGCGTCCCCACTTTGGGCCCCATGTCCCGGTCCTGGTGAGATTCAATTTTTCGACGTCAAAAAGTGGCCGCATCGGAATGTGCAATGAATCTGGCTATCCGGGGGACGGGATCCTCTGTAAAGCAAGCATAGGACGGCTGCTGTGGCGCCGCTCCCGGGCAATGTTTTTCCGCACGACTCCACCAGACAATTCTCCTTACTCTCAATGCAAGACCCCACAGTTTGAACCACACTGCTCGGGGACTATGCATACATGCATTCAGACAGACAGACAGACAGACAGACAGACAGACAGACGGACATCCATCCATCCATACGTGCATGCATGCATGCATGCATACATACATACATACATACATACATACATACATACATTACATAATTCTTTAATTACATGTCTAAGTACATTCTTAATTACATTTTTAAGTACAAGCTTAATTGCATTTTCAATTACATTCTTGATTACATGTAATTACATGTTTAATTACATTACATTACATTACATTACATTGCATTACGTTGGATTACATCGCATTGCATCGCATTACATTGCATTACATTACATAACATTACATGACATGACATGACATTACATACGTACTACATTCACATACACATACTTGAGAACTGGGCTACGAAAGCTAGAGCAAAGCACTGCAAAGAGCAGATTGTGGCATGTTGCAGGAGGTTGTATTCGGGCATCATGCCTTGTGGAATGGCTTCTTCGCCAAGTTAATGCGGTGTGTCCTACTCGCGTGTCTCAACTTCACGCTGTAGCTTGACAGCAAGATAGGCATGCACCTGTAACCTGTTCTGATGACACCTTCTGGTAAGCAGAGGAGATGAAGCACCATATGGTGGGGGGAGGGGCTACTCGCGTGTCTCTTGACAGCAAGATAAGCATGCACCTGTAATCTGTCCTGACACCATCGGGTAAGAAGAGGAGATGAAGCACCATATGGTGGAGGGGGGCCCCCCCCCCACCAATAGTGTATATGTACATATATATATATAATAGTAATAATAATAATACTATAATACTAACTAGTTGTATATATACAAGCACACAAATCTGCAGGCAGGAGCCCTGGATGTGTACCCCTGCCTTCAGGCAAAGAGCTTCGAAGTGTCCGGCTGGCTTTGCCAAGTCCCCGCGCTTGATTGTCGCCTCTGCTTCTGTCTGCCTCTAAGCTATCAATATGGAAAAACTCAAGTACGTTGTATGCACGAAAGATCAGTGCTCTCGAGCAGCTCAGCTTCTTCTGCTGCACTGCCGTCATCAGAATATCCAAAGTATAACAGTGCCAGTCCTCTGCGGGCAGTTGACTCTCACCCGAGTTATGGTCGCGTGCATATCTAGGCCCAATCTCCACATTCTAGGGCACGGGGATTTCTTGGCATTGGAAAATCGCTAGCGGAAACCGCCGAAAAGCACATGAGCGTGACTTCGACTCACTACTCAGCAGTCAGCTAGCAGCTAGCATCAACCACACGCTGCGGCATTGCTTCCCTGCGACACTTGCAAGGCCTCCCAAGATACTTGGCCTCGGCTTGCAGAGGGCAGGGCCGGGGCAGTCCGAGTTAAACGTGTCAATGTTCGAGAATTTTTGTAATCCGGTCTTACACAGACGGTGTGGGGTCTGCATGCTGTGTGTTCGGATGCAGTCTTCCTTGAGAGAGAGCTGAATGTGGCCAGTGCACCACCTGCTGGCGGAGTGGTGTGCCTTCCCACCAACGACCAGAACACTCAGTGTGCTCATGCTCAACAAACACTTCACTAACTCATTCAGGTCGCTGGGTCTGTCTCTCGGTCGACTTGTTTCTCTTGATTGCTTGCACCTTTCTCCCTCTGTCGCTATAGGTCTCACCGTCTGTCCTCATGTCGGTCCGCGTGTTGATTCTTCTTTTTTGGTTCTTCTTCACCAAAGGTCTTGGGATTCTCCCCGTCGCGCGGGACAGCTCGCGCACAGGCCTCGACCTTTTTGGCGACTCCGTCCCCCGACGTCTAAGTTTGGGCTTTCGCCTGGAAGACTATCTGAGATGCGAAGCTATACTCGCTGCACTTCCAAACCTCGGGCCAGCAAACTTGTCTTAAATCAAACGAGGTCAGGCCCGACAAGAAAAAGGGAAATTCACAAGAGCTGCCAGCATCACCCATGTTTAATTGAAAGCGCAGCCTCATTACGTCTGCTCCATAGTCTAGAGACTTCAATGAGGAAGGCCGTCAGCCAACATGCCGCCTCAGCCCTGGGACTGGAAGGCCCCATCTAACCATCAGCCACAAACCAAATCTCAGTAGGACAGAGCTTGGAGCCAACAATCCGTTAAAATACCTCCAGTATTCCATTCCACAATCACTCTTGTCTTCTTGCCCCAGACAAAAAAAACCAAACCTACTCACCTCGGCGAGCCGCACTTGTGGAGCAGCTGCAATGCTTCTTCTGGACGACCCAACTCTGAAGCTGCCGCAACGGCAGCCACGGGTTTCCTTCGTGTCGGAGACGCTTGCACAAGAATGAAGACATCTGCTATAGTCACTAGGTCATGAGGTAGGCATCCCGGAAAGCCTGCATGCTTCTTCCCATGCAAGCTTCGAACTCGTCAAGAGACTTGCAACCAAGCCTCCCGCACTGCAGGAAAAGCTCGAACAAATGCAGCGTGTTCTCGCCGAGCTCAGCCCAATAAACGAGAGCCTTACGCGAGGCACATTTCCGGCCCTAGATGTCGCAGTCAAAATGCCGCGCACCCCCTTGGCGACAAAAACGCCAGGAATGGAATCTTAACTTTGGCGGGCTGTTTGCACAAGTGTGGCGCCATTGGCCGGTTCTTCACTGCCTTACATGTTGTTGAAACACAATGACGTCTTCGTGTACTAGGTAGCTCGGCATCCCTTGAAGTTCAGCACTCACCACTGCCAGCAGGATGCGATTGCACCCCTAGCGGCCCTCGCGCTTTGATGCAGCCAAGGTGCTGCTTCTTCGTCCGGCATTTCATCGCTAAAGTCTGCGAAGAATTGTTTCCGCTTCCTTGACACGAGACCCTTCCATTTTCTTCCCCGCGCTCCAAAGTGACGGAGACGGGAGCATTGTGCAATAGGTTGGATGCAAAAAAGATCGAACATGACTCGCCGGCATTCTGTAACAGACTATCTTCAGATGATGTATAAGGTATCATGCTTATACAAACAGTGTTGATGTATATGCATTTTATATACACACAATATACATACACATACACCTGTTGAACACTTTCATGTCAGTGTACAACTCATTTAGAGGTTGCGCGCCCCGCTGAGTAACTCTGACGAAGCGCCAAACCTTCGCATCCGACTACCTACAGTAGGACAGCTGCAAAGTCTGCGGGGCCAGGGCATTTTCAGAATGTGATTCCAACAACAGGCGAGTTTCGAAATTCAGACTCCCCGACGAGTCTTCTGTATCACACATGGCATTGCTCCATCAAGACCAACTTTATCAAACAGCTTTGCTCTATCAGAACTCTATCAACACACACTTGATCAACCCTGTAATATTGGGGGTCCGGAGAGGTCTTGCAGATGGATAGGCAAGGGCCCAGGGCCGGACAAAATCAACGCACCAAGGAAGGTCCGAGCGATTGCGCAGATGGGGGGAAAGCTCTGAGTGGAGGAAAGCTCTTGGAGGATGAAGAAGGCTTAATGCTTCCAACAGCCAACAGCACTGGACAGGTCGAGCAGGTGGTCAGGAAAATGCGCTTCCCCCTGCATCTATGGCGATCTATGGGCAACGTATCAGGGATGTCATTGGAGTCGGTGGGGGTTTGTCAGTAAAGGCCGGAATTGCCACATCATGGAAGGCCCCCGATCGCCCGGGGTCTATAAAACCCAGCGACGGCACTTTCGGATGTCATGCCAACGGAAAGCTTGCAAGATTGTTCAGAAATCAATCCAAGCAGTCATGGCACGACACTGGCACGCATGCGGTCAACAACCGCACCCAGAGCATTCGACGGAGAGACCTTCAAGCCACCATGCGCTGACACGGTCTTGCCGTTGTCCTCGTATATACGCAATCGGGGCACATTTCTTCAAATACTCCACAAGGTCACCTCGGGCTTTGTTAAACTGAAGTTTCAGTGTGTAGGTGTAGCCGGCAGATGCCAATGCATACTGTTCGACCATCT
Organism: Symbiodinium necroappetens; assembly: GCA_905231915.1. Classification (NCBI taxonomy): domain Eukaryota; class Dinophyceae; order Suessiales; family Symbiodiniaceae; genus Symbiodinium; species Symbiodinium necroappetens. The sequence continues at coordinate 3,173 of CAJNJA010015144.1, read as the reverse complement.
TCAGTTTGCCATAGTCGGGCATTGCCCATGCTGACTGCCGCAATGTGCATTTGCACCCACATCCAATGCAACTCGACGGATCTCTGGGCCGTCAAAAATCGTGGTGTCCTGACAGAACACCTCGACCGCATTCTGTCGTTCGCATCTCTGACAAAGAGTGTCTTCTCGGTGTTGCCGCTGATCTCGGTTGTTGAATACTCGACGATCTTGAACCAAGGGTGATTGTCCTTATAGTGCATGTCTGTGAGTCATGGCGAAGTTGAAATCGTGCCATTTCACTAAAAACGCTCAGCAATGCTGTCGCCCCTGGCAGTGGTTTCGATCTCATGAATCTTTTCAAAAGAAAACCAAGATCTAATATTGATGTTCGAAGAGCGAGGGCCTTGACTGTGATCCTCCCATACCTCGACGAATTAAGGCACGCTAAGAGCCTTGACATTGATCAGATCATTCCACTTACCTATCAGATCCGACTGAATGTGGCATGAGGCGATCAACTTCTCGCAGAAGAGCTGTTTCTGGCACAAAGCGTGGGTCCCCGTTGCCAGCAGCCTCCGTGGAAAGCAAATGAACCGCACTTTCTCCGTAAGCAAGTTTACACCAGAACGAAGATCCTTGCACACTGGCGTACGGTTCGGAGGCAAAGGACTCACTCGCTCGCTGGAACAAGAGCCAGTTGACGATGACTCTTTGTCAGTTCGTGGAGTGGTTTTGCAACTTCAAGCATTGATCGCGAGCTCAAGCTGTGCTTTGAACCTCTTTATGAAGCTGCTGTATGCTGCTGACCTCTGGGTTGAGACTGTCCAGGCAACAAGGACAGCATCTGCTGGCAGGCAATTTTTGGCGGCTTATTCTCGCCTAGCACGGCTGTCGCTGGATGTTGGCGAACTGAGGTATACAATGACCACGAAAGTTCACATGCTTTGGCATGTCATCGAAAACGTGAATCTGCAGTGCGAGAGCTTTCGAGCCGTCGAAAATTCCGACGGCCGAGGCGGCGGCGGTCGATGAAAACTTTATCGGCAGCTACTGTGCATAAGTGTGTCTTCCCGTTTGAGGATTTCCACTCCTTGGAGCGGTGCCCTACACATGTCGCACTCCTGTGGAAGAAGCACCCAGAGTGGAAAGGATCGAGAGAATTTCAGCACATGTCCGCCTGAACCTTCCCTTGCAAATCATTGCAAAATTCAAAAAGCTTCTTTTCTGGTTCCTGAGTAGGGGATCAGAGAATACCCGACCGGACCCCGTATTAAGCGTTCCGCGTTTGATCTTCAGGGTTCCTGCAGAACTATACAAACACCAGACAAATAACGGAACAAGGGTTTAGCACCATGGTGACAATGCCAATGCGTATTACAAGGGCCAGTAACAGTAATAACAAAATATTGCTGCTGCTGCTGCTCCTACTACGACTACCACTGCTGCTGCTACTACTACTCAAAGCAATAATCATGAGAATAATAATAAATATGTTACTACTAGTATTCGTACTATAATTATTGTCAGTGAAAAAAGATATTGTTACCACTTGTTCAACACATGTGCATGTGTCTTTGCTGTATATATATATATATGTGTGTGTGTGTATGTGTGAGATGTGCATGTATGTGTATATACTTGTTGTATGTATGTATGTATGTATGCATGTAAAACATATATCTGTATTATTAATATATATATATATAGATTTGTGTACCTGTATGTATATTTACGGGCAGATGAGTGCAACAAGTTGTGTTTACTGGCGCACGTGCGCATCATATGCTGGCGATCCGGCAGGTCATCCATCCTTTGTCGGTGCAACTTTTTACAGGGTGGATTAACTCGCAAGAGAAGCCGGCTACTGCATCATGCTTTCTGCTGAGCATCTTCAGGAGGCTTTCGTAGCACTTCGCTTCCGCCTCACGCTCCTGCAACATTGAAGCCCTCATAATAGCTGCATCTACCACGAGACCCCTGAGACAGGGCACTGCACCACGTTGTGGAAACGAGACGCCTCTAGATGAACTTCCCGCAGATGAGCTTGCCCTGGAGTCGATTCTTCGCCGTTTCACCCTTTCGAGTCTCAGAGGGTTCATCCTTTGCCGTTCGAAAACGCGTGGCTCCTCGTGATCACGGTAGAGGGCTGCAGCTTGCTTGAGATGCTCCTGGGAGAAGCAGCGCTCTGCAGCCCTGTAGAATTTCAGTATCGCAGGATACCCGAGGACCTGTGCTGAAACCTTGCTTGAAGCGAGCGTCTGCTTCGTTGCTGGCACTCAGACGCTCAGCTGCCCGCAGGGGTTGACCCAGGCATTCGTAGCAGCCCGCCTGCAGCGCGAAGACCAAACGTATAGGAAACGTAGGTGAAGTCTTCTCTATTGGAGGTAACCCGCTTCAAGCGCTCACATGGCCGAGAGCGGGGCTGTTTCGGGGGGTGCTCCCTGAAGGGTACCGGGCGTGCTTGTGTCGCGTTCGGTGACGACGGCCGTGGCCAGTTGCCCAAGACAGTCTAAGCACTGCGCCTGCGGCCTGTTCTCAGCAGGTCTGAAGTTGCTAAAAGGACCAACGGTCAACAGCTAGCAGCTAGCCTTGTATTTTCTTCCCTAACCAGCAAGCAAAGACAGCTAGTATCAGTAAGTGGATTCGACGTCATGTTTGCACGACATCGATGCTGTAGAACAGGCGCAGACAATAAGGAACAAGGCTGTTGGTCGGCGACATGAAAGAAGCATCTAACCTTCCGCCAGCATGCTCAGACCGAAAACGCCGCTTCAACCCTAAGCCCACGCCATGGTCGCCAACGTGGAACGGGCCTACAGCTAGCAGCACTTGCTACCACGGACTGCAAGAGAAAAGATGACCCCATGGTCCTTTGGACAACCCATTGCGATAGAAGAGCTCATCCCCGCGCCTCCTGCTTCAAGTTTCCAGCGCTCCTGGGCACACTTCAACGGACCCATGCAATTCTAGCTGTCGTAGCCGTAGTTGTCGTCGTCGTAGTCGTTGTTGTCGTCGTGGTCGTGGTGGTTGTTTTAGTGGTAATGGTAGTGGCAGTGGCGGTACTGGTAGTGGTAGTATCAGTAGAAGTAGTAGGAGTAGTCGTCGTAGTAGGAGTAGTGGTGGAAGCAGTAGTAGTAGTAGTAGTAGTAGTTGTAGTAGTAGTTGTTGTAGTTGTTGTTGTTGCTGCTGTAGTT
>CAJNJA010015143.1:221-11889 GCA_905231915.1 Symbiodinium necroappetens | reverse complement strand
TATATTAGGAATTACTATTATGATTGAGGGAGGTGGACCCTTTGGGTAATGCAAAAAGATGTCAACTAGACACAATAAATGGGAGCTCCCCTAAAGCGGCTTGGCTGAGCCAAGCGGAGGCCGAGGGGGCTTGACTGACTCCAGCGGAGACCGGGGGGGGGGGGGGGGNNGGGGGGGGGGGGGTGACTAGGGTATCGTTGAGATTTGGATTTTTAACATATACACATTGGTAATTTAATTTGGGTTTGGGGTGTTGGGTTGCTCACCCAGGCCCATATTCAAGTTAATAAAAATCACCATGGCGCTGAACACTCATTGTAAAAAAACACTTTTGTATATATATATATATATAGGATGCGGGATGTAATCACTGGTTATCCAGACCTCTACACTGCGAATCAGAAAACTATCGGTGGTCCAGGTAAGGTTTTGATGAAGAGCTGTGGGCCCCCTGAACCCCGAATCCCCAAACTTCTGAAGAACTACCTGAACCCTACACCCTTTTGCTCCCCAAATCCCTGAAAACCAACCCAAACCCTACACCCTGGCCTAAAACTCACCGCCCCCAAATCCCTGAAAGGGACTACGTACCCCACAAGTCCCTGAAGAACGGCCCAAAGCCTACACTAAAAGCCCACCTGCCGTGATTTTGCTGGCCACTCTGCGGCCGTTTCGGGCCTCAACGACTTGCGCAAGCAAAGGGGCGCCGGACCCCAGAGAGCCATGCTTAGGGTTTGACATTTAGGGTGTAGAATGTAGACCCTGCCCGGAGTTTACCTTAAACTATATACGGCTGAATATTATGATTGAAGGTACGTTCCTTGATTTACACTATACGGAGCTTGAGAATAGCATTTAAGGTGGATTCCTTAATTAAGGGCTATTCGGCTCTTTGGGACCTTCTTATGAACTGGTGTCTTTAGGGTTCGAGGTTTGGGTCCGGCGCCCAGGGTTGAGGGTTTAAAATCTGAAACCAGAGGGGCCTGAGTCGCAAAAGAATAGCAGTGATTTCGGCCTAAATGTAGAATGCAGAGGCCTTCCTAATATAGGGGCCTTAATGATAGGGTTTCATAGGGTTCCTTTAAAGGGTTCTATAAAGGGTACTATAAGGGTTTAGGGTTTAGGGGCCTTAATAATTAGAATAGGGTGTTGCGGTATAGTATGGTATGTCTATAATAAGGAACCCTCAGAACAGTATTGGTAATGATTTCGGCCAAAATGCATACTATATCGGTACTCGGTATTTGATCGCAATGAAGGTGCTAAACCCATAGGGTCCTGTAAGCGCCAAAGTACCCAATACACTGGAAGATACAGCCTTTCGCCAAGGGTGTAGCATCTTAAGCTCTAAGCTCCTGTGGACCCACATTAAAAACTCTACGTTTGGGAACCCCTTCGGTGTATACTATTTTTTAAAGATAAGAGTGAGATCGGAAACGAGCCCGTAGCGCTCAAAGTCTGACATTCCAGCTGCGACCTACAGCTAACGGCTTAGGGCTTAGGGTGGAGCTCCGAGAAGATCTTTATTCTCTACGGATTAGGCCCTGGAGTTTAAGCTTGGCTAACGTTTAAGCTTGAGGGTGTATGGCTCGGGATTCGGAAGACATCCGGCGCTATTCTGGAAGCACTAGACCCTAAACCTCAAGCTAACCTCCACCCGCGACCTGGGTTCAGCCATAAAGGAGGACGTGAGCCAGTTCAGCTCTGGGGCTATTCACGTTTCTGGCATGGGTGTTTGTTGCTTTTGCATATATTCCCCCAAACCTGCGCACATTGCAACTATCCCGCATCTCAAGCATCGAATTTGGGGGGGTCCTCTGGACGGCTATGGCTCTATCCTTCGTGGGCAAAGCCTGGAGCCAAAGCAGACTCTGGCGCCCCAGAAGCTGGCACTCCTTTGTCAGGTTGCGTGGTCCGACAGAGCTGGTGCTATCTTTGCGTAACCAAGCGCAGCAGACTGCTGCCGCCGTTGTGCCGGTGGTTCCATGCCCAGGGCACAGAATGGTCAAGCCATTGGCGTGCACCGAGCCGGTGGAGGTGTCTCCAGCCTTGTCAGTACGACTCACAGCAGTAAACTGCTTCGGTAACAATCGCTAGGGACCTCTGTCGGCCACTCTGCTCGGTGGTGAGCTGCTTTCCCGACTCAGTCTCAAAGAAGGGACCATAACCCTAGCCCAAGGCTCCACGTGCTCATAGAGTATATACATTGGCCCCGAAGTACCTATATAAGGACTACTTTAAAGCCAAAGAATACATTAGTTGGGTACATGGACCCTTGGGGTAATGGTTAGATAGACGCTCATGTTCAACGCGTGTGTCGGGTTTGGGGATAACGCACTTCAGAGTCTGACAGCTGCTCATCACACTGAAATTCCTACGGAACACAATCTCGTCGTCTCTCGTGCTTTCTCCTGAGAGCCTTCCTGGCGAGAGCTCTTCCTTGCCGTTTGACAAGCATCCCTCTCAAACAAACATAGCACAGCCACCCTAAACTAAACCCTTAAACCCTAAGTCCCTAAATGCTAGAAGCCCTAAACCCTTAAATCCCTAAATCCAGTTAAGCCCCAAATCCCTAAATTAATAACTCGCTTTTAAACCTGTTAACCCTAAACCCTTAAATCCCTAAATCCCCGACTCCGGCTTGAAGCCTAAATCCCACAACCCTAAATTCCAATTAAACACGTAAGCCCTAAACCCTTAAATCCCTAAATTAATAACTCCCTTTGAATCCCTAAACCCTAAAACCTTAAATCCCGAAATTCTTAAATCCAATTTGAACCCTAAATCCCCACAACCCTAAATCCCATTTAACACCCCAAGCCCATCCTCAGCCAGTCTTGCAGCCTCCCATGGCAAAGTCCGAAAAATGCATCCCCGGACCCAGCGCTGGGGATAGTTCCATTCGACCAGAGCAGAGACTGTCGCAAGGCTGGTCGACAACAAACCCTAAACCCTAAGCCCTAAACCGAAACTCAATTTCCGGTGCCCGAATCCTACCTCCTACACCTTAAACCCTACCCTGCCATCCCCCTTAACCCTAAACCCTAAACCCTGAACCCTGAAACCTAAACCTAAACCCTAAACCCTGAACTCTTAACCCTGAACCCTAAACCCTAAAACCCTAAAACCCTAAATCCTGAAACCTGCAGTCTGAACCCAGAAACATCCTTAACCCTGAATCCTCCTGAAACCTTCCCGCCTCCATCACTGGGCTGTCTCGAGGGGAATTTCTGGACAGGCTTGGCATCCTCCACAAGGTAGGGTAGGGCTTCATGGCTTTGGGGTTTGGAGGCTTTTTTTCGTTGTTTGAGGGCCCTTTTCCGACTGCAGGTGCAGTTAGAATTCCTTACCAGGAAGAGCCTGTTATTGGGACCTCACAATATTGCCAAAAGGTAGCTCATGGAGGGTTTAGGGCTTAGGGTTTTGCAAAGGCTCTACAGCCTTGGAGGCTGTAGCCTTTAGGATCAGAGCTGGGCTCGTGGGATAAATGGGTAGTTCTCTATATTCGGGTCCCTTTTGGGGGTCCTTTTTTATAAGGGTGGCGTACTATACTGGGGTCCTAAAGAGGGACCCTACTTTAGAGAGCTACCCATATGCTAGTATACTTATATGAAGGAACTACAATGGAATAGCATTGGTATTTTTTTACAGCCTTTCCTTAAGTGTTCTACAAGGTTGCGATAAACTCTAAACCCTAAACCCCAAACCCTGAACCCTAAACCCTGTACAACGAACCCCAACCCCGGTCCCTAAACCCGATACCCTGAACCCTCTAGTGAAGGCTTTGGATTTGAACGACCCAATGCCCCCCCCACAACTTAGGACATGTATGCGGCGCTATACGTACCAGTGTTGTTGTGTTTTATTGATTTGATCCGCTTTTCCTCGGCCCTGCGATAAGACATATACCTTAAACTCCAAGGGGCGTAATACTACGCGCGAAGGCATCTCCATCAAATGAGGGGTATGGGCTGTCTGGCTAATTGAAATACAAAAGACAAGAGCTCGAGCTCAACTCGTCGAAATCTCTTGGCCTTCTAACTTGAACCCCTCGGATACGGAATAGATCCGGCCGGGATTCGCCGGAGAGCGTAGAATAAACCAGCTTGCAGCTGAGGCAGGGTCTTGGCAGAATTCCAAGTGGGTAGCGGTATGGGAGATACTTTCCCAAATCATGACTGCTATTTCAAGTATGGAAACCAAACGCTACATTCTACTATTGAGGCACTTAAGGACCCTTTGGCTATCTGAACCGAAATGTAGAACCACCTCGAATATACCTATGCCCGCAGGTATCAAAACGAGGGGTTGCTATGCGATAGTACGTGCCGAAAGGCCGTAGACCCCAGCCTGCGAGTAAATGGTCACCCATAAATCCTTCATCAACCCACATAACTTTAATGTCTCATAAGACCACATAAATCCCTCATAAACCCTGCAGAAATGCCTCATCAGATCACATAAATCCTCATAAATAACCAATCCTGTGACCCCAAACCCTACAAAATAGTAGGTTATGACCTCCTAAGTAGAGGGTAGAACCCGTAAAACCCTAGGTTTCTGGATTCCCAAGTAAGCCCTAAACCCTAAACCCTAAGGGTTTGCAACACGTCTCAGGGAGTCTGCGGCGGCCTTGTCAGCCACGGCGCTGCCACGGCGGCTCGCCGTTCCAGAGGCCGGCCTCAACAAGAACAGTTGTATAAGGCTCCAAAAGACTTACCCTAAGGCTCTAAGGACTCATATGTTAATTTAAGGATTTTGGGCCCAAAGACCATACTATATAAATCTTTTGGGCTATTTTGAGCCTTAGGTTTAGGGTTTTGGGATAAGGCTCTACAAGAGCCCTAAACCCTAGACCTCTAAACCAACGGTTACCGGCGCTGGGGTTCAAAAGGGGTTGCCACAAGCCCTAAACCCTACTTCCCAAAGTCCGAAGCCCCGAAACCACGTAAAATCTACCCTGAACCCTAAACCTTGCAGAGCCCTTTAGATCATTGATGAGAGTGTCCCTTTGTAGAACCCCTTTAGGGCTTTTGGGGCGGAGAGATAGAGTTGGCTTTCGGCCACAGCACCCTACGAATTCAGGGTTTAGTTTAGGGTTTAGGGTTTAGGGTTTAATTTAGGGTTAATTTAGGGTTTAGTTTAGGGTTTAATTTAGGGTTAATTTAGGGTTTAGTTTAGGGTTTAGGGTTTAGGGTTTGGGGCTTAAGTTTCGGATTCAGGGTTCAAGGTGCAGCTTGCAAGAGCTGCGTTCGAGGCTTGCCTGTAGACCAAAATTCCCTACCCCTCTTCGGCTTCCCGATCGTGATTTTTCGTCGGCCTAGTTCCTCAAAAACGCCTTGAACAAAACATGAGTTGTTTTCAGGCTTCTACATTGGCTCCGCAGGGGTTTGGGGACTTCAGGAGGGGGGGCGTGGTTTAGGGCTTGGGGGTTGGAGCATAGGGTCTAGGGTTCAGGGGTCGAGGCTCTAGTATCTAGGGTCTAGGCTGAGGGTTTGGGGCTTTCTTTCTTGCTTGTCTTCTATTCAAAAACCTTACAAATGCTTCTTTCAGGATGCTCCTCTGATACATTGTCGTCGTTGTTGTTGTTGCTTCTGCTGCTGCTGCTGCTGCTGTTCCCAAAGGGTCCTAAGTACCTATATGGTAGAATGTAGGGTTTCTATATTAGGAATTACTGTTATGATTTAGGGAAGTATTCCCCATAACGGTACCTAGGACCCTTTGGGATTCTGTGCCTGTGCCACATGTGGAGACATAAGCAGGAGCCCCGTAGTGCTGTTTTGCCACCCACCACCACCATCGCAAAAACAACAGAGCAAGTCGGTTTATCGGGCTCTCAAGGGTAGTACAAGGGCCTTAATGATTAGAATAGGGTTTGGAAGGTATATTATGCTAATTAAAGTATATTTTTCTAATTAAGTATAGTAAAGAGCCTCCAAAACCCTATTCTAGTTATTAAGGCCCCTACATTATGCATGGTACGTTGGTTGGCCTTCAGTTTCTCTTTTAATTTAGAAGGTTGCGCACGGTATTTAGACTGCTCTAACTGCATTCAGGAGGGTTGTAATGGCTTTAGCCAGGGTCCATGAGTTTTAGAGAGGGGTTTTAGAAGGGTTTTGGAAGGGATTTAGAAGGGCTTGTCTTGCATTTTAGGCTTAGAAGAAGAGAAGCTTGCTCTGCAACACTGTATGTGGTTCAGCGCTGGCCCCACGGTGTGTATTCGGGTGTTACGGCTGATTCTGGAGGCTGTTCTTGACCCAACATACACTAAAACCATACACTAAGTGAACAGCCTGAACACAAACCCTAGACCAAAGGCAGGGGCAGAACATCACAACCTGCGTCTTTCAGCCACCAATTCTGGCTGCCACAGTGCAGAATGCTGAAGTAGATGCACCAGCATAGCTCTATCGTGTCCGCATCACTTGACTCCTTCTAGTTGAAGACGCAGGGCTCATCGCATGCCTTCTGCTCCAAGGCGACGGAACGATGGTACATAGGTCGCCGGTGGCAACGCTCGAAAAGGAGCCCCAAGATTCGTCAAGCTTGCTAATGAAATGAACCCCACCTGCCGAGGATGCCTGTGTGTTGCTCTGACCCGCAACTTGAAACCAGCACTTTCTGTTTCCTGCAGCTGTGAAAGAACTGGAGCACCGTCTGTCGTTTAGACTCCCCTTGACAACAACCACCTACAGTAAACCACATTTCTATCACAGGAGCAGCTGCTGTGCAAACCCTGGTGCGCATTCCGCGAAAACCCAACAGGTCGTTGGAAGCATTCGCAACTGCTTGCCATTCACAGCAGTTACGGGTTGCTGCTTTGGTCCGTGACAACAACAACCAACAACACGACGACAAACCCTAGTCGTCATGGTTACACCGACACTACGACCAGTCAACAACAGATAAAGTGGGCATCATCATCGTCATCATCATCAGCAGCATCATCATCATCATCATAATCAGCAGCATCATCATATAATCAGCAGCATCAAAACTACGCACTACAGTCACCCTCAAGCCCCGAAGCCACCAAAGCGAACCTTCCCCTTCCCGGGATGCGTTACGTACAAGAAAGCGATAGTGCCTCGAGGAGGGTCGTCCAGAAGACTTCTTGGCCACAAGCTGGTTTGAAACTGGGAGATCACAACATAAATCTGTCTCCGTTGGGCTATGGGGGAAGTTCCCTAGAGCTTCGGGTAGGTAGGGTCTAGGAGTTTAGGTAGGCCTCCTTCTCTCCTGGGCTTCGGTGAAGGCATGGCATGAAGCGTCTCGATTATCGCATGTCGGGCTCGGGGTTTCGGTTTAGGACTGATGTTTTGGTTTTTAGGGTTTTAGGGTTTAGGGTTTAGGGGTTTAGAATCTAGGGTTTAGGGCTTAGGGGTTAGGGTTTAAGTGCTTAGAGAGTTGGGGGGGGGGGGGAGGAGATTCTTGAACTAACTCTTCAAAGCCCAACTCCGGAGGCCAGATAAGTATGAGGGTTTAGGGTTTAGGGTTTAGGGGGCTAAATCCCACCTTGAGCTACCCACCCAAACCTACTTGTTTTGGGTAGGGTCCTATTTTAAAACTCCACCTAAGGGTTGATAATGAGAGCTGGTAGCTGGAGGTAGACCTTAAACCCTAAGACTCTCCTGCCGGCTTCTGATCCCTTTGGGTTTAGGGTTTTGGGGTTCGAGCTCCACAGCCAAACTCAACTCAGCTGCACGCTGAAGCCTCGCCCAAGCAAAACCCCAAATCTAGACACTTTTAGGGTTCAGGGTTTTGGGTTTAGGGCCAAGGCAAGCAAATCCTAAACCGCAAGTTGGAACCGAAAGCGACATGACCTAAACCTAAAACCCTAAACCCTAAATCCGAACTCCTAACCGCAGTCTTAAACCCCACACCTTCATTGGGGTTTAAAACGGCTGAAGCACAGCAGCCTGACAGGGCTGCAACCATACAGAGCCCGGAGTCTATAAGGGGCTGTATCAGGGGAGCTCGTACGTCCAGATGTATTGATAATTTGCAAGGGTTTCATAAGGGGTTGAGGGTTTTTCGGGTTGGGCTATAAAGGGGCTCAGAGGAGGTTCTGTAAGGGCACTACTATATGGGTTCATACGTGGTTGCACCCCCTAAACCCTATGTAAACCCAAAACCCTGCTTACGGTTGTCAGGGATGCTTGGGAGTCTCATAGCCACATGTACTTATTACAGGCATACCAAGAACAGCATGCAACAATTGGAGGCACGTATTTCCCCAAGGGCCCATTTCCTCATACAGAAAATACTTTGGTCCTAAACTCCTAAAGCACCTAGAATGGGACCCTATGATAGAACCCAAACCAAAGCCTGTGCTACATAAATACATGGACCCTCCAGACTTCCAGGGCAAGCCTAAAACGCTTTCTGGTTGGCCCTTTAAAGCCTCTGAAAAATATTAGTAAATAGGGTCCTCTTAAGCCCAATAAGGGAAAATATGAAATATCCCAAAGGCCTACCTAGCTTTGTTTTGTTTTACTCCAATGGGCCCCTTTTGGGGTTTAGGGTTTAGGAAACCCGGAAACCCTAAACCATAAACCTAAATTAACCCTTGATCTATAACGCTGCCTGAACCCCGAAGAACCTGCTTCTTTAGGGCTCCTTCTTATGAGTTCCTTCTATAGGTGCTTAAGAAAAGGTAGGTCATTTGGGGTTAAGGTATACCCTGAACCCTTAACCCTAAACCCTAGACCCTAAAACCCTGTACCATATACCCTAAACCCTATGCCCTATACCCGGTTTAGGGTAGGTAGGTTATCTAAGGTTAAGGTAGGGTTTAGGGGGGCCATGGCGCGCAAAATTATTACGTATGGGGGGCTCCATGCCTGGCGGTTAAAGGGGGGGAGTTCTGGCGGCTTGTTGTTGGAGGGTTTGGTTTTTTTTTTTGAGGTTTAGGGTTCAGAGTTTAGGGTCTAGGGGTTGTTGGAAGGCTTTGGGGTTTAGGTAGGGTTTCGGGGTTTTTGCAGGGTTTTGGGGTTTAGAGTTTAGGCTTGGAGGTTTCGCGTTAGGAGTGTAGGCGTTTTGGCTTTGAGGTCTAGCGTTAAGAGTGTAGGCTTTTCCAATATTTGGGGAAGCCTTTCCCCGGTGTGCCGACTAACTAATGTGTTGGAATCGTTCTGAGCTCGAGTCCCGAGCTGGACAATTTGTCGTAATAACAACCTGGAAATCCAAAAAACCTACCGTTTTTATGGGTTCTACCCTCTAGTGAGGGGGTCACAACCTACTGTTTTGTAGGGTTTGGGGTCACAGGAATATCCATAGGCTCCGTAGTAGTTCCTTTTCGAGGCTTATATTTAGGGCTCTATAAGGTAATCCCAAAAAGGGACTACTATGGAGCCTCTGGGTACAGTGTGAGTTTGGCGCTGATCCTGTGCCGGGGTGTTCGGCTCTCGGGTGGTTTTGGCCACGTGCCTATAGGGACATGCACTGGGTTCCCACCATGAAAAGAATTTGAGCGGTTGCTGCAAGGCACGCATCCTGCTCACTTATCCCCAAGCCCACATCGGGTGGACACAAACCTCAAATCCGAAGCATTCCTATACGGACATATAGTAGGCTTCTGCAAACAGTTCTTGTGCAAGTTCGTGGAGCTTTACCTCAAGGTCATGTAGGGCTGAAACTGTAGCCCAAAGAACCAACCTACAGGTACCGTTTCAGGCACCGTTTCAGTTCCTCAGATTCATAATGAGTTTTCTAGTTTTCTATGTGCTTCTTTAGGAAGGCAGGTTTTTGGGGCCACAGATGGGGTTGAAGGTAACTCAGCTTGCCAGGCTTCTCGACACCAGTCGCCTTCTTCTCCAGAATTATTGGCGACGGTTTAGGGTTTGGGGGTTTAGGGTTCCCTGGAATGCGCACAGCTGGCATTCAGCTGGGGTTTATGGTGTGGGGCTCTATCCTTGCAAAACTTCCGGCGCAGCTTGCGTGCGATACCACCCTTAACCCCGAAACCCGAAACCCTAAACCGCTGTCGAATCGGCTCCAGTTTCACCGCTTCAAACGCAAACAACCCGGGATTCTGAGCTTGATGAGAACCTTTTAGTATGGACTGACATCTCCCCAGCCACAGTTTAGCGGTTTAGGGGTTTAGGGTTTAGGGGTTTAGGGTTGAGGGGTTTAGGGTTTAGGGTTCTAGGGTTTAGGGGTTTGGGGTTTAGGAGTCTAGGGTTTTGGGTGAACCCCCCCGCAAATTGAAATTGACTGCTGACGCACAAAAGCCCCAGACACAAAGAAAGTATCAAAGCCCCCTCAGAGCTGAACCTTCAAAGGCGGATCCGTCGATTTGGTTTAGGGTTCAGGCTCTATTTAGGGTTTAGGATTTAGGCTCTGTTTAGGGTTTAGGATTTAGGCTCTATTTAGGGTTTAGGGGCTTTGGGCTAGGGGGTTTAGGGTTTAGGGCCTATGTAACGTGGGCACTGACCGGTCGACACTGCTTGAGAAGTGCGCATGCGATGAACTCGTGCCAATGGGGAGCGAAGCAGATGAGGCCTGACTTGGCGGATAATTATAGGGTTTAGGGGTTAGGGCGTAGGGTTTAGGGTTTCGGGTTTAGGTTCATTCGGCTTCCCGGGTTCATCTCAGTTCCATAAACGAGTTTTGCCTGAAGGTTTCGGGTTTGGGGCATACTGTGTAGGCCTGGGGTCAGGGTACAGCGCTTCGACACGTAATTTGATCGGAGCCTGAAGCCTCATAAAGTTGGAACCTTGCCTTGAGTTGCTTCAACCATCGTATGGCATCCTATACTTTGAGATAATGATGATGGCACCCTCAAAGCCAGACCAGAAAACCAACAGACCGGGAGACAACTGCAAAGGGCATTCTGATCCTCAACCCTAAAACGCTGCACCCGGAACCCTAGAACCTAGACAGACTCAGAACCCAACATACAACAATGCATAAAGGACTGTATCCTACAGGGTTTAGGGTTTAGGGGCTTAGGGGTTTAGGGGGATATACGGGACTTAATACAAATACTCCCAAAGGGTCCTAGGTACTGTTATGGGGAATACTTCCCCAAATCATGTTAGTAATTCCTCATAAAGAAACGCTACATTCTACCATATAGGTACTTAGGACCCTCTGGGACTATGAGGTGTATTCCTTAATATCGGGGTCTTTCTTGGGCTCTCTGAAACTGAAAATCCCGATGCTCCTCGCGTCCAGGGCGCCGCCCTGGAACCAGCCGTGGGAGAGCTTTGCTGGCAATCAGAAAAAAAAAACCTGCCTTGAGGGTTCTCCTTATGGGTAGTTCTCTAAATTAGGGTCCCGTTCTAGGCCCCCAAAATAGTACGGCACCCTGATAAAGCAGGACCCTAAAAGGGACCCTGATTTAGCGAACTACCTTTATAAAGACTTTTTGCTAGAGTTGTTTAAGGCCTCGAGAGCTTCTGTTCCCCAAGCAGCCCAGTTATTCAGTTCTATGCCTCGATTCTGCTCCTTCAAGCCTACGTGAACCTGCCTCTACCGGAACCCAGCAGTGACCTGCGATATAACATGGAAGCCTGAGTATTGCAAAATTATGCCTTAGGAGCTCGTTTTGTGCAATAAGACTATAATGTACACGCAGGCCCTATCCTAAACAACAAAGACCCTGTTCCCGGTGGCTGGGCTGCTGGGGCTTGGAGGTGTCGCTGTAAACCCTAAACCCTAAACC
>CAJNJA010015142.1:9664-31375 GCA_905231915.1 Symbiodinium necroappetens | reverse complement strand
GCCATGCATCGTGGCGAGAACGAGCCAAATGCCCAAGTCGTGGCTGAGATGATGAAGCGGCACCCCTCCATAGGGGACACACTGCAGCAGCACGATTGCGACAGGTCGGCTTGGGCTTCGATGCTGAGCCTCTGTGGCCATCCGTCGCCTCGCGGCCTGGCGTATGCGACAGAGCTTGCCGTGAAATTGGTCGCCACCGATAACAAGCCGCGGAATCCTTCGGCATGGCTGTGTTCGGCGATCAAAGGCAAGGTCCATCTCTTGAGTCTCTCGGATGCAAATTATCATGTAGCCGCCACAATCGCATAACCGAAGCCGCCACATGTCGCAGTCGTGGCCAGAGTCGCAAATCAAAGCATTCCGAAGCTAAGTGGCCGAGCACCCGTCCGACCACTACCCGGACATGGCGGAGTCGGACTGGGCAAAGTGGGCGCGGGGAGAGTCTTGACTGACAGTGACAGCATAATTATTCTGCCTTACTTAAATTAACATAACTATTTAAATTATATCCAAGGAGCCAGATGACGCCGAGTCGTTCGACAACCCCTACATGCCGCGGCGACACAAGGACGGGGACTGCAAGTCGAATGTGAGGACTCACGCAGAATTGAAGTTGTTGCTGCTCTGGTCCCAGGAACACCACAACCGCTCCGGCCAGTCGTCGTCGTGGAAGGACAAGCCCGCCGTGGACTCCGCCAAGGAGTGGTATCTGCGCCAGAAAACACGGGCAGCTCTTGTGTCTCTTGACATTGAGTCCTTGCCGCATCTTCCGCATCATCAGGAAGAGTCGTCCAGGCGCAAGCGGGGCCGGGAGCCGGATCCAGATGAAGCAGTCGATCATGACGACGATGACAATGACGACTTGAACTTGTCTCCCATGCCCGTGGTCGACGTCGAAGACGAGCAGGAAGTCGGCACCTTTCCGTGGGAAGTCGATGACGAACCTGGCTTCGACGGTGACGAGAACATGAATGAGTCGCTTCAGTCGACAGAAGCGACTCACGCGACCCCCTCGCCAGCCAAGCCTGAAGCCAAGAAGAGGCCGGCTCCCAAAGAGCCCAGCGTGCCTCCGCCGGGCAAGGCCAAGGTCGATCTCAAAACCAGGGCCGATTCCATAGCCAAGGCCGACCCCAAGGCCAAAGTCGAGCCCAAGGCCAAGGCCGACCCCAAGGCCAAAGTCGAGCCCAAGGCCAAGGCCGACCCCAAGGCCAAAGTCGAGCCCAAGGCCAGGGCCGACCCCAAGGCCAAGGTCAAGGCGGCCGCACCACCCCCGTGGAGGATGCCGGAGGACGACGAAGACTCACCGGAGGACTACTGGTGAGAGTCGATTGAAAGTCGGCATAAGGTCGTCCGCTGCAGTCGCTTTTGCAAGCTCACAACAAGCTGAGCTGGCCGCTGGCTGCAGTCGCTGCAGTCGATTTTGCAGAGCTTTCAGAGTCGATTTTGCAGAGCTTTCAGAGTCGCCTTACTACCGAGTCCGAGTGCACGAGTCGAAACCCTAAGCTGCAGTCGTTTTGCACATCTCTGAGCTCTGGCCGCTGACTGCAGTTGCATACTACCCTGCCCGGCTGCCGCTTTTGAAAAGTCGCCATCGCTCTGCCTGCCATGCTTTGTGCGAAGTGCACTGGTATCTTCCGTTATCTCACCCTGGCCAGGTTCATCTGGATCTGGATTCTGCCATTGTGCCTGGGCCTTGGACCCCTGCATGTATTCTGAGTCTGAGCTGGTGAGAGAGATTAGCTCTGCAAATCTTGATGTCAGGTCGGTCTGAAGTGGAGACGGACGGCATTGCCAGCCGTTCGCGTACTCGTCGTTGTCGTGTTCATGGGTTATATTTTCCGTTGCCTTTGCATTGACTGTCTGCATTGCTTTGATCTCGTTGTGCCCTTTTTTGCTATCAGCTTTGGAACACGGTTTTCACTAATATTTTTCGCCACCGGCCTGGAGCCAACCCAGAAACCGTTTATAAACACTAAACAGAATGAGTCAACCAGGAAGATGGCCAGACGGCCGAGCTTTCCTTGGCAGAGGACTTTTGCTGTTGCTGTTGAGTGTTGAGGATGTAAAGGCGTATGTAAGGCCAGAGAGGCAAAGTCGGAGGTGTTCTTCGTAGGGTTGCTGGACTTCTTTAAAAGGGTTCTATAGTGCTCTTTGAAGGGTTCTATCAGGGCCCCTTTTTTGCAGGACCCCTCGAAGGAGCCTTAATTAAGGGGCGGTTCAGAGCCGTGTGACTTTCAGGGGTCAGGGGCTGCAAACCGTCGTAGGTTTGCAGCCCTTAGGGTTTAATCTAGGGGGTTCAGGGTTTATAGGGTTTAGGGTTTAGGGTTAGCGTGCTAAGAAACCTTGATCCTATAACCCCAAAATATCGCGATCCATATAAAGCCTACTGAAGACCCAAGGTTTCTTCATCCGCTTCCCATAGTGATCTGTGGGCTGACCCTGAGCTTTCGTTTTTTTCATATTTCGACTGACTGTCTTGCTGGCGGTCAGTTGTGACGGCTGTGAAGCCGGGGGGGACCCTGGCAGCTCCAAGAATACGTCTGATGTGTCCTTCGTGCCCATATACGGCTATCGTCTAAGATACTCTAAACTCCTAAACCCTAAACCCTAAACCCCTAAACCCTTATAAACCCTACACCCCTAAACCCCAAACTATCCGCCAAGCGCATCTTCCTTTGTTTTAAGGGCATGGGGTTCTCCTCTGTGCAGCCCTGAAGATGGCGAGCGCGGCTGTGGCATATCCAAAGACTTTCCGATTCCGTGGCTCTGGGATGTGTTTTTATTTTTTTGTGAGGCGTGGTATAGGTTTCCGACGGGTACATACGGGTACTTCGTTTATGTTAAATGTATTTTTCCAACTTCAAGTTATTCTAAAACATCATGTAGTACAAGATGCTGACAACCTGTTCCAACCAGACTCTCTGCTCAAACTTAGCAAGCATGGACATATCTGGTCAAGCGCCTGGAAGCGATCCGCACGGCCAGTCTCCCTCATTTGCTCGTGGCTTGGAATTGAACATCTGGAAGGTTCAGGCCCCTACCATAGCATCAACTGCGAGCATTGGCTGCAACAGGAGGGTTAAGTTCTCAACCTCAAGCTTTCAAGCTCGTGAACCATCAACCAGAAATCCTAGAATCTTAGATCCCGGAAACGCAAGGCCCATGCAAAATCCCCATACCCCGGATTCCTACACGCTAAACCTGCACCCGCGAAAGCGTGTTGCCAGGACGCAGCAGTGCGCTACCGCCGACTGCGGCCTCTGGTGGACCGGGTGGCAAAGGCCATCAGCCGACACTGCAGTCGATACTCTTCACCTTATAAGCCCCAGACCCTACTCCCGACGTCCTTCCCCCGATCTCCACGAAGCCCTGCAACCCCAACCCCCAAAACCTAAACTCAAACCGCCGCAGACTTGAAGGAGGTCCCTATTACACGAAAACCCCCTAAACCCCCAAATCCCTGAACCACCCCAGAAAGCCCCGTAAAAAAAGACAGAAGCAGAGCAGCTCAGAGGAACTCCCGGCCGGTCTCGACCCGGCTGCCGCTGCAGACGAGGCCAGAAAGAGCCTTTTTGGCCCCTTGCGGAGGGCCCGGAAAGCAACTTTCTTAGGTTGTAGGTATGACTATTTTTTCATATTTATGATGATATTATCGAAGTATTGCGGTATTATGGTGGTTATTACTATCGTACCGCAATATGCCGACAAGATCATCATAAGATTGCCATAATATTACTAAATTCTAGGATTTAGGGCTAAGATCGGGGATCTACTGTGTTTCAAGACCAGATCCTAGGCGTCCTCGGCCTTCGCGCGCTTTCATAATGAATCCGCACGACAAAGATGTAAGACAAGCGATATTGCCTCTTTGACTGCAAGAATGCGAGGAGATGCTATTCATCCTGGCAACGGGCATTGATTCATGCATGGCATTCCCTAAACCCTAAACCCTAAACCCCTAAACCGGTACTGCCTCTTCGTTGTCGTCGCTGTAAGTGCGATGCTTTGGAGGGTGGACCTTATGCTCTAGTGTGTGAGCTTTGTGCTCCTTCTTGTGGCCTGATTGGCCGTCCTTAGTGTAGTATACCGACTGCTGGTGGGCTTTGGACCCTGCATGCGGGAGAAAGAGCACTTTAAAAAAAACCCTAAACCCTAAACCGTTTTGCCATCTCCTAAATCCGAAGTGTCACTCCGCAGTCTCGGAGAGGATGTGGCTATGCTGTTGGCCATCCTCCGCGTCAAGACCGCCTCAGAGTTCAGGGTGTTGGATTCAATTCAATTCTTTGGGCTGTTGTTTCGGGTTCAGGGGTTCTGTGTGCGTGCGGCTCCGCCTCCTGTGGGCGTATATTGGGCATAAGACTTTGGGGCTTGCTACTGTGTGCATACTTGCAGGTTCATGGGTAGTTATAAATGGGGTTATAAGTCCCCTAATATGGGTAATAACTATAGTTACCCTACTTATAGCCCCACTTATAACTACCCATGAACCTCCAAGTATGTTCAGGACAGCCTACATCTATAGAAGGATCGCCGCTTGCTTTCGGCATACCCCGAAACCCTGAAGCCCTAACCCTCAGCCCCTCAGCCATAACGAGCAAGTGCTGCGAAGCCAGGCCGAATGGAGGCCCTTCCCGAATTGTTTTTAGGGTTTTAGGGTTTAGGGTTCAGGGTTTAGGGTTTAGGGTTTAGGGTTTGTGAATCTCAGAAATTTATAACTTGGCGGGTATTGCATGCAGTCCAATTCCGACAAGGCTCCTGCAGTACACCCCTGTATCGGCGCTGTTGCTGTTGGGTGCTTGTGGAGGTTTCTTGTTTGTTTGGGTGATTTTTCGATAAGTGATCTGCAAACATGCATTTTGGCCTACCTGCTAAGCGGAGTGGAGATTAAGCCGTGCATCCGAACCCCCCGAAGGAGCCAACGTGCCTTGGAATCGTGAAGCGAGCGAGTTGAACTTTGCGCCAGACACCCAGCTATAGTGACGGCTGCAGAACATGCACGATCCGCAAAATCTTCGGGATGTGGTAACCTTGATGTAATTAATGTCAAAGATCAACAGCATGGAGCCCAACAGCAATAGTAGCAAGCACAATAATGGACAAGTAGTAGTTGTCGTCGTCGTTGTCGTCGCAGTCGTCGTCGTCGTCGTCAATGGTCGTCGTTATTGTTCTCGTCTTCTGTCCAACAGGACTTAAAGTGGCAACAGGGGCAGCAGTAGCACGTACGACTGCAAGTCCGCGTGCCAGCTCATTGCAACAGTGTCCTAGACATGCCCACCATCCTTGCTCACCATCATCATCATAAACAACTTTGTCGTCATGATGGCTTCGATTAAGGGGCAGACATGCGGTTCTTTTTTGGCTAGCTGGTCGAGTCTATCGCATCTCGGGTATTAAGTGTTGATGGGCTTGGTCACCGTTGTTTCTAGCATTATCCCCTTTGCAGACTTCCTGCTCGGAGTTACTATCGCCTTTGCTTTTTGTGATTAGGATTCGTACTGTTTGTGTTGGCTTACTGTTTCGGCTTATGTTGGTGTTTACTTTGCGCTTTAGGCTCTAAGCTGGTGGGTTATCACGTCAGTTCAGTCCGTCTTGAGGGCCGTTGATCCAGAGCACGCTCAGAAGAGATTGCGTGTCGGGTCATGCCTTCCGAGCTGTATAGTCCCAACATCGGTAACATACTGTGACCCAAAGTACGTAAGGACAGCCTGGTTGACTTTACAAAAGTTGCAATCTGAAACTTTCAAGAAACAACAACAGAAGTCTTTCGACGAAACCCAGTAAGCAGTATTTAATGTTTGCATGAAGATGCCGCAAGGATCATCGCTGTCGTCGTATGAACATTTCCAGCCATATCCCACAGTTAACTTAAACAGCATCAGCACCATCACCATCGTCATCATCATCATCATCATTATCATCCTCATGACCATCCTCATCGTTATCGCCGTCGTCATCGTGATTCCCAGCCAGGCAGGTTTAACGACCCAACGAGGAGTCTGAGTTCTGGTGCCAAAGCTGAGCACCGATTTTGGATGTTGACTCCCATCTTCTTCGCGGTTTCGATCTTTACGCTTCGAGGTTATAGAGCATGATGCTGCAGGGCTCGGGAGAATGATGATGTATCTGAAGGTGTAGGATCTAGAGTGAGATCTCTGATTTTCCATGGTGGCAAGGGCGAAATGGCACGCTGCCATGGCTTCCCAGAATGCCCTCAGACTCCAAACTTCGTAAACTGAGGGCGTCCAGCCCTGAAGATCAGAAACTCGACACCTCAACCCTTTGAAAATCCAAAGTTCAACAACACAACACCCCGAAACCCGATCCCGAAGCCCGGCCCGAAAAGAAACCCTTAGACCGCTGAAGTAATAAAGCCCTGTGAGGCCTTCAACCCTTTGCCTTAAACCCCGACATCCTCAGCCCTCCAGGCCTCTTAATCCCTGAATCCTTGCACCCTACACCCTGAGCCCTGAATATTCGAAGTACTGAACCCTCTAGACCCTTCATCCCTAAGCCTTGCACCCGAAATCCTTCCGAAGTGTTCAGGAAGCCAGGGTATTCCGTGTCCCAAAGACTGCTCACAGCAACACTGCCCAAAAAGTGCCATCGGGTTGAGGGTTTGGGGTTCAGGGTTGAGGTTTGGTGTTCGGGGGTTTAGGGTTCAGGGCTTAGGGCTTGCAAGGGGCTTGACGTCACTTGCATGTGCTGCCATGTCTTATTCCCAGCTTTCTTTCGTTGCTGATTGCTGCTGCTGCGATCACATGGTGTCCCGTCTCGTGCACGCTTCCGGCTGATGCCACTTCGCACGTTGTTGGTCATTGTTCTTTTGTGTCCGGCCTTTGTCAATTCAGCTAATTGTCGGGTCGATGGAAGAGGTTGTCAGGTCGTGGTTCGAACCCAACCTGTTAATATCAGAGAGCACACCACATTGTTCCTTTGTGACCAAGTTTAGGGCGCAGGGTTTGGGCTTGGGGTTCGGGCCCAGTTTGGGGACTTGCATGGTAGCTCACGACCGCCAATCCATGGTTCTGGCTCCGTTACACTGATGCCACCATGAGTCCCAACGACAGCCAGACTGTGAGGGTTGAGCGTCATGAGTGAATGAGGGTGCATTAAGCCCTGAAAACATCGAGAAGCTGTAAGGACAAAGCCGCGCGAAATCCGAAAGTACAGAATCGAAGCCGCAGCCGAAAGAGTCTAAATCCCCGAACCTAGTGTTTTTCAGAAACCGAATCCATTGATATGGAAGCACAGGACTACAGAAACACGCCGCGCCCGAAGTCACAAAATTCTTATAGACTCCTACTTTCAACTTTAAGCCTTAAGCCTTTAAGCCATATGCTCTAAACCATACAAAGAATATTGAACCTGACGTTCTTAACCTTCCTGCGGAAGTGCTTCTGGCAGTGAAGACAACTCATGGCTACTTGCAGGAGCTTTTTTCCGCCGGGTGGTTATGGGGTTCTTCACAAGTGAATTTTGGGGCATCGGGTTCGTTGACGGGTTCCTTTAAAAGGGTTCGCTCTGGGTGGCTATAGGGATAAGTGGGGGTTGGTTGAGATTGTAGATGTTGGATTCGGTGATGCTTGCAGTGTCCGAGACTTCTTTGCGCACTCTGGCTCTACCGAACTTTTAAAGGGTTTCAGGTGTTTCGATGTTGGAGCTTTCGGGGTTATGCAGCAGCAACGCAACAGCAATGACAGCAGAAACCTGCACAACGACTGCGGCAACACCCGCATGCCGCAAGACGGTAACCACCAACCAGCATTCAACAGACCATCACCACCATTTCACTGCGCCAAAGGAATGCAACCACTGCAACAACCATCACCGTCAGAGTCGGCAGCGCCGCCAGCTGCAGCAGCAGCCTCCGTCACCACCGCCACCACCAAGAACAACACCACCGCCATCTCCACTCTGCCGCCATCTCCACCCCAAGCCCCACAACCCCCACCCCCAACAGCAGCAGCAGCACAACCACCACTGCCGCCATCTCCACCCCGCTTCTGCTGCAGCAGCACCGCCACCATCACCACCACACCCACACCGACAGCAGGATGACAAGACAGCTACATGCCTAAGAACGAAAGGTCACAATAGCCTGCCGCATCACGAAGTGCACCCCTATGGAAGGCTCTCGCCCTCAGCCCAAAGCCTCAAACTCTAACTCTGACTCTGATCTACAAGCCCTAAACCATCCCCAGACCGAATCTCGAAGCCTTAAAACCCTTGCACTTTGGTCCTTGTCCTGACACCCCAAACCTTAGGCCCTTAGACCGGCTCACGATGGGAAAGCAGGCTCCTCCCGATGCTTCGCCGCAGCCTGGCTGCCTCCACGGGTCGCTTTAGGCGGCCCGGTTCCTTCAGAGACGCAGTACACTGGGGTTTAGGGTTTAGGGTCAGTACACCCTTGTAACGCCCCCCGTGGAGTTCCCCTTACTACTTATCATGGAACCCTATTTCTTCTATAGTAGCCCTTCTAGTACTCCTTATAGCAACCCCAAGCCCTAAACCCCTCGAACAGCGACCCGTTTGCGTGTTCCAGGGTTCGGCTCCAGAATGGTATAATGGTTAAGCAAGGTTTAGTGGTTTAGGGTTTAGTGGGTTCCTACGAAGCACCAGATTTTGTATCAAGATGGTGAACTATCACCATCCCCACCAACAGGCTTGCAAGTTCTTGCGGTTGCCATATCTGAAAACTGAGACTCGGGATGGGTCTCTAGATTGGCTGCGAGGAATCTCGTAAAACAGTCCATTGGCCATGCTCTTCCTCGATATCTCCTGAAACCGCCAGCATTGCAGAACAGTCAATTGCCGGCTGAAATTATCTAACATCTAAAGCACCGAATTAAACCCTAAACCCTAAATCCCTAAACTGCCATGTTTCAGGGCTGGAAGTCCTGGCTTCTGCAGGCTCTGCTCTAGCCTCGCCAGCCCGGCGAAGGCCAGTGCCGTCGAGTTCTTCGTCATGTTCATACATATTATGTGTCTGCGTGTGTGTATGTATATATATATATACATATATATATATAATACATGCAACATACATGTGAATACACATATTATGCACCTGTATGCGTGTGTATGTGTATACACACATATATATATATATATTGATATTTATGGGTTTATATACATACATACACCCATGAAGATAGAAGCCTCATGCATACGTACATCTACACCCCAGACCCAAATACACCCCAGACCCAAATAGACCCCAGAACATCACCTCCAGACTGAAGTGCACATATATATATATATATATATGTTTTTTGTTTAGGGTTTAGGGGTTTAGGGTTCAGGGGTTTAGGGGTTGGGGGTTTAGGGGTTTAGCGTTTAGGGGTTTAGGGTTTATAGGGGTTTAGGCATATTAGGGTTCCGAAGTGCCAGCATGGCGGGCTTCGTGCTCATGACCAGGAAACCCCGCGAGTCAGCACCCTTTTACAGAGCTCTTATGGTCCTTAATTAATAGTGTGTATTAGAGGGTAGTTGGGGGTCTAGGGAAGGGATACCAAACCTTCCCTAAAGCCGGTGAGCCGTAGACTTTGGACACTTTTTTCCACCTTAACCCCACAGATCCCCGCGCCCCCCCTGGAAGGTGCCCTCGACGTCTTCGCCCTGCCGGGAAGACTTCCGGGCCGCCCCAATCCTCGAAGCTTCATCTGCTCCTTGTCGGCGGCCCTCAGGTCCCTTTAAGGGTTTAGGGCTTTAGGGCTTTAGGGTTTAATGTTCAGGGTTGAGGGTTTAGGGTTTAGGGTTGAGCTCAGTGCAGGCTAGCATTGATGCATTGGGGGTGAAAGGCCGGCGTCTAGAGCTGTTGGGCTTCAGTTTTGCGCTGTTGGGCTTCTGCTCTTCGGTTGTTGCGACTTCGGGTACGTAGTTTGGGATATGTTGTGGCTATCTTCGAGAACGCAGTCAGAATCCATGCTAGAGCTCTTGCTCTCAAGTAGTCTTGCTTACGAACTTGTGATGTGAGTCCTGTTGGGTGTTTGGTTTTTGTGGGCCGAGGTTGAGTTTGGGTTGGGCATACCGCCAAGGTCATGTTGCCGGGTTTTGAGGATTCACGGTGTAGGCTCGATGTTCACTACCACGACCACTACCACTACCACTACCACTTCTTCTACTACTACTACTACCTCTATTCTAGGTTTATTTCTACTTCTACTACTAACTGCTACTGCCACTGCCGCTGCCTCTGCTACTGCTCCTTCTAAGAGATTTAATTTGAGTTTAGCTCGGGCCACGAGTACGTTGTCTGATGGCGCTTGTTTTGACGGCCAAGGCGTGAGCTTCGTTACCGCCTGGTGCTGGAAGGGATCAATCAGGTTGCTGGTCCTGGTTCTATCTCGAGGTCATGTATCTCAGGTTCGATTTTGTGTTTCAGCCTACGCGGATGACAACCATGCCAGTGGGGTCGGACTTCCCAACCGCAAGAAAATGCGAGAAGCCGCAGTAGCTAACTTTGCCAGTCTCCTAGGCTATCAAGATGCTATCGCCGAGTGAGGTACAGCAAATAATCCGCAGCCTGTAACATGAGCGTCTGCAAACTCTTCCCGGGTGTGGCTTACTTACACTGACTCCCTGAGGCCGGCCTGCTAACCTACACCGCGCTGGTGCTCTTCCGCTGTGGCTTCAGCCACTGGGCTCTGTAAGGTCGCAGAAACGGTGTGACAGGCCAAGGGTAGGCGACGCCCAGCATTTTATCTGCTGGGGTTGCGGGCCCCGTTTCACCTGCTCGGGAAAGTCGACGGTGCATGTGTTCGAGGTATCCTTCATGCGACGATCTCGACGAGTGAGGCCTGTTTGCGGCGATGCTTGAAGGTGTAACTAGTGGAACCGCATCGCCTAGCAGCTTGATTCTCTGAAGGGACATATCGTGGACACCTTCGATCTCTCTACAAAGTCAACGGAGGCTGAGAGCCTTCTTCGCTCCTATTTGGACGTGCCGAATGGAGGAGGCCGGTCTGCATCAAAGCACACATCGGCCGCACAAGACACTGGGTGCTTACAATCCTGTGACTTTCAGTAGATGTAGAAGTCGACTTCTTACGCACCGATGTGTAACATTGCCATGTGTGAGAGAGTGAGAGCTTTGGCAAGGTGGCGGTGGCACCGGCAAGGACCATGCCGTAGCATGCATAGCCTTCTCTGCACTTCAGTTTCTTCAGCATCAGGGTGTCTGGCAAGGAGACGACCCCCCTGCCCTTCCATGCAATCGAGTCGGATCCAGATATGCAGGCTCACGTGCACAGCTGCTACTTTCATCTAAGCAACCCCCATGATACACAGCTGTGCTGCTCATGCAACTGGCACGTCACATGCAGCTGCAGTGCCTGTCCGGCAGCCGGCATGAATGCGTCGCTCAGCGGTTCAACTCAGTCGCAAAATCACATACACAAATTCGTCGAGGTTTGGTCAGTCTGGTCTAACGCAGCAATGCAAGTTTAAGGGTATCATCGTTCCAGAGAGGTAGATGTCCATGCTGGGGTTGCAGCCCGCATTTTTGTTGAAGACGTTGGTCCAGCGGGCTCCAACTGTGCCAGCTCTGTTATGATGGCCAGCCATGAGCTACGGCCGGCTGCATGTTCCGATCGTGTGCCTCGGCAGATGCCGATTCTATTTCAGTGAACAGTGAATGGTGAGTTTTATTGAGTTTTGGTTCGGAACACTTGGCTCTCGAGAATGATGATGCCTCTTAGAATGATAGAAGAGGCTGGGCTCACTGCGGGATCGCTGGTGCGTAGCGCTGAAGCCTCCCGGCTTTGCTGCTGCGGCCGCCCATCCCACGCCTTCTTTGGAAGCCACGCTGAAGCCTTTCCTTCGGCGGGAGCGCATCTTGACGCTTCTTCATTCTCAGCATTGTCTATGGCGGCAATGAATCCGCCTTTGAGGTTCTATCTCGTTCCCTATCAGACCCCAGAAGGACGCGGAGGGGCTGGCCTTTGTGCAGGTCCCAGCTACTCGCAGCAGCTCTCCCTCTCCTTTCGACTCATGAGCACCTTTGGAAGCAAGGTGACGACGGATGATGGGATGCGCAAGTGGATCGACGAGATGTTGATGCTGGGCAGAATAAAGCCTACGTGAGCACATGTTGATGCCGATGATGCTCTTCTGCAGCTCTCGAGGCGACGAGGTCTGGTTCGCAGTCGCTACCGGGTCTTGGCCGACGTCGCAGCCAGAAGTGGCCCTCTCCTTGCAGACGGCAGATTTCTGGAGTCCGGCAACCTGCAAGCAGGCAGGAGCAGCCTCTTCGGTCGCTCGGAGAGCCTCAGTATGCTGTAGTACGGTGAAGGTGATGGTAAGTCGGACAGCTTCGAGTTCGAGCTCTACAGCGGTGTCATGGCTGCAATGCCAAGAGAGCCAGGGACTACCCGCTGTAGCATAGTGCAGGCCCAACGACATGTCCGGCTGACGAGACGATCATCACCGAGCCTTGGGCCAGCAATTGCCGAATCATCGGTGTGCTGCAAACGACGAGTGAGTGAATCATGCCACGGCAGTGTTCGGACCAGGCGTTGTACTTGGTGAAGGGGACGCCGTCTACGAAGGTGGCCCATAAGATCCGGCGCAGCTTCTGGGAAGGAGGTGCCCCTGTGCTGCCGCTCGTTCAAGACCACTGCTGCAAATCCTTATTGCGTCACGGATTGTCACAGGGTAGCTCTGCTGCTGGCATCGATGATCTCTGAGTGTGGTTTGTCCGAGTTCCTGAGGTACGATCCCGTGTTTCACACACCCCCACGCCCTGTTGATACGGACGATGCGATGTTGGAGGACACAGGTCTCTGCAGAGGCCCGGAGGTTGCTAGGGTGCATTGGGGTGAATTGAAACCACCGAAAAGCTAGGTGCTCTGGCAATGCAGCTCTTCGAGCTGGAGATGCCTGACCCCTTCCGCTCTTGGGAGACTCTTCGCATCACTGCCAAGGTGCCAAAGGCCGGGCTGAGCTGGCGTGTCAGCAACTTGCCCGTTCGTCTGGACATTCCCGTGCTTCTGCCATCAGGCGTGGCTTCAAGTCCATCCTCTTCCAGAGTTCACGGAGAATCAGGATTCCGAGGATTTCTGGTAAGAAGACGCGAGGGAAAACAGCCGTCTTTCAGACTTGGCGAGCCTGCACTTCCATTTAGCCCGATTTTGCAACATTACGCAGGGTGATCTGCCAGGCGTTGATGCAGATGTGGAAGAGCAATGCGCCCCTCGCCGCCGACATGAGCGTTTTTCCTGGGTTCCTCCACAGGGCTGGGGTAAGAGTTTTTTGCAGCTTGCTGATGCTGCCTTGAGAAAGGTCTGGCTTGGCGTTGGAGCGCTCCCACACCAACCTGACCAGCTTGAGCGAAGCCGCCGATTTTCCTTCTCCTGGCCTTAGCCACGTTCCTTCGCTCGGCGAGCTGCTTGGCTCAGAGCTCGACCCAAAGCCCCTCCTCGTGCATGCTTGACGTTCGGCTGGTTGCATGGCTCAGGATTCAAGAAGAGCTCCCTGGCTGAATTCGGTGACCTGTCCGCCTGCATCAAAGATGGGTCTTTTGTGGCGGATGCTTCTTCATCCCATGTTCTCCTCGGTTCCAGTAGGCAGCACCATGAGAACCGCACCGGGTGCAGGTGTTCCAATCACAGCGAAAAGGACGATCGCCTTCGTGCTTGCTCCTTTAACTCCGAGGAGCAGCCGACACCGCAGGAGCTTTGCGAACCTTCCTTGAGCATTCTGTCGCTTCGCTGCTACGTCACAACTTACAAACCCTGCACAAGAACACCACGTAGTGACTTGTCTGAGAGTGCTGGACGTGAGATTCGCACGCATCATTGCTCGCTTGTTGCCGAACAGGAACCTGAGAAAGAACAAGAACCTGGACAGTCCCGATCCCAGTTTGCTCTTTCGAAGCTCTTGAGACCGTCATGGGGAACCGGGCAAAGCGCGATAGCAGCCAGCCCTGTTGCCAGCAAAGATAGTGGTGCTGGCCTCTCGTCCTTATTTTCCTTCGAACATGCCTTCGGCGCTTCATCCGTTGCCTCATAAGACCTTGGCGTAAACGCTTTCACCTTTTCTCGTGGTGGGTGTCGTGGAATCTAGGTGCTCTCTGGACCAAAGCTACTCTACACATCACCCGCTAGCACGTCGCTAGCGTGTAGTGTTGGCCTCGGCTCGGTAGTGAGAGAATCTCACAACATGTGATGGACAAAAACGTGTTGTGCAAATAGCTGGCAGCCAGCCTTACTGGTACACCAAACCGTGAGCAGACAGCAAAATCATCCTTTTGCGGTTCACGCAATCCAGTAGCAATGGATCCTCTCGATCCGGGCACCTCGAAAGCAGCATCGATAGCGACGGCTGCAGCAACTGTGAAGGTCGCGGGCGCACCGCCCCTGAGCACGTCGAAAGCTGCAAGCTGTTTGTCTCCGGTCCCCAGAATCGTGCCTGTTCCACGGGCGCCCTTGGGGCCCCCAATTGGCGGGCCAGTGGGACCGTTCATATCGGGACCTGGTCCAGAGCTGCCAGTCAAGGCGCCGCCGTCCCATGGCATTTCCGCGAAAATGCCGCCACCGCAATTTGAAGTAGTGTCGGGTGGCGTCATCGGTGTAAAAATGCCGCCAGTTGGCCCTCCACCGCTTGCTCCTCCACAGATGTTGTCAACTTCTCTGCCAGTCCTTCCTCCCGGCCTGGGTTTGGCCCCGCCGGTTGGGCCACTGCCAGCCGTCTTGCTGCAACCGCCGCCGGAGCAGCCACCTGCAGGCTTGCTGGCAGCTGTGGATGCCGCAGTGGTGCGTGCAGGTGCTCCCGGAACAGTGCCGGCGGGACCTGTTGAGAAGTTGGAATGGCAGGCGCACACGTCGCCTGAGGGTATCCCGTTCTTCTTTTGCAAGAAGACCGGTGAGTCAAGATGGGTGCGGCCATGTGGGCCAGGCGACACCATCGTGGAAGCCAAAGCGGAAGAGGTGCGAAAGGAGCCGAAGGCCGGGTCACTGAAGGACAAGCTCGGTGAGCCCGAAACTTGGGAAAGCATTGGGAAGACAGGATGGACACGAGTTGAAACGGACAAGGGGTACACATATTTCTACCACAAGAAGCAGAAAAAGACCTCATGGACTTGTCCACCCGAGATAGCGAAGGAGGTGGCAGCGTTGGATGGAAGCTTGGGGGCTGCAGACGGGGAGGAAAACAAAGAGGTGGAGGATGGCAAGGAGGGGGGTGCTGAAGAGACACGGGATGCGGCGCAGACCGAGCCCGCTGATGGGGACGAAGAAGGACCCAAGAAGCAGACGCGTGCAGAGCGGGCAGAGAAGCGGGCACATCAGGTGGAAGAGGAGCAGAAAGCTTCCAAGGAGAAGGACAAGCTGCGGAACTTCAAGCAGCTTCTGGTGGAGAAAGGTGTTCGGGCCTTTGACAAGTACGACAAATGGGTTCCCAAACTGATGCATGACCCTCGTTTCACAGCAGTAACTAGCCTCAAGGAAAGAAGGCTCCTTTTCGAGATGCTTGCGAAAAAGATCGAAACAGAGAAGCGCAAGACACAGGCCGTCTGCAAGAGTCGAGGGCGAGAAGCCTTCAAAGAGCTGGTGGACAAAGCCGACCAGTTAGACTTGCTTGCAGGGAGAACGGTTGAGAAGGCGCTGGCTAGCATGGAACGTCGCTTCGGCGATGAGGCGCAATGGGATGCCGTGCCGGAACGCGATCGGGAGCGCATGGTTGCAGAGGCGGTTGCGGAGGCCACCAAGAGAGTGGAGAAGCAGAAGGAGGAGGCGCGGGCGAAATTCCGCGCTGCGGTGACCGAGGGCCTACGGGGCAAGGAGGAGGACCCTCCAGCTTTCTCCAAGGCCAGACGGTGGCTGGAGCACGACCCTTCCTGGGAACAGCTGGGGTCTACGGAGCGCGAGAACCTCTATGGCCGTCTGGCCCGTGAAATGAAGGATGCCAAGAGAAAGCAGGACGCCAAGAAGCGGGAGGTGCAGCAGGAGTTGGAGGAAGCCCGCAAGAAGCGGAAGCTCGGAGAGGCGGAGGAGAAGATCTTCAGCGTTTTGTCGGAGCGCATGAAGAACCCATTCAGCATGACCTGGGAAGAGGCCCTGATAGAATTTGTAAACAGGCATCCTGTTTGTGCTAAAGTCGGACCAGAGGCTTTGCTAAATACCCCAGAATCTCCAGAAACCGACTGTGCCTGGCTCGCCCTTAGGGCCCTGTCCCTTGTCCAGGCAAAGCCGGAGGTGCAAGAACTGCAGCTGCAGAAGACCTTCGGCTTGAGGGACAATGAGCTTGAGCAGCTTTGGCTAGACTACCAACGGAGGGCCATAGACGCCCGAAGAGAGGCCCTGTCGGCTTGGCATTTTCCGGCT
The DNA here is from genome assembly GCA_905231915.1 of Symbiodinium necroappetens. Classification (NCBI taxonomy): domain Eukaryota; class Dinophyceae; order Suessiales; family Symbiodiniaceae; genus Symbiodinium; species Symbiodinium necroappetens. The sequence goes on along the minus strand of CAJNJA010015142.1, from coordinate 15,053 downwards.
TCCCCACATAGGTGGCTGTAATCCACTCATCTACTTCATAGCTTCGGTCTACGGGCTCACCTGCCCTGCGTGCTTGAGCCGCCAGGCCTGGCTGTGTATTCTGGATTCTGCCGGCTTCGAAGTTATCGGGCCAGAGCTGGAATTCGAGGACTTGTGGCATTGACAGCTTTTTGATGCTTTTTTGTAGAGGTTCCTTGTACCTTTACTTTGCGGGCTGGGCTCGCCCTCAGAGACTGCTCGGCCGCATTGAACCTTGGAGGAGGTTGTCCAGAGAGCCTTCGATGCAAAGACGGACGTGGCCACGCAGAAGGCATTCGAAGGCATGCCCGAGGACGCGGGGCAGTGGAAACTAGAGCTTCCCTGTTGCAGGGGGAGTCGTTGTGAATGTCTGTGGCGGGATCTGGCATGATCTGGCCACGCCGTATGGTCATGGTTTCAGCTGGGAAAGGGATCGGGCTCTGCCGATGGTATTCCGTTCTGTTTGATTTTTCGTTTCATCATGCATGCGAGGATGTGCTGAAGGAAAGTTGGAAGCAGTGGCGAGAGCGTGCCTACGAGCTGGCAGTGGAAGACTGTCAGCAGTGGCTACGCACCTGCCAGCACCTGCGGGGCTGCCACTTGGCATTCCGAAGCGAGTTCGAATTAGCGCATTAAAAAGGGGGGGGCTGCAAATCTGGTTCTGTACCGGCATACAACAAGGCGAAGATGTAGAGCCCACTGGTGGTGATGATTTCGATCGGCTGATGCGCAGATTGGCGGCAAAGGATATCCGCTTCAGGAGACTGGATGGACGACCTGAGCAGCAGACGAGCCCCTTTGACAGCAAATGGCCTCTCTATGGTGCAGAACAAAGAATCAGAAGTTGAAGCCGAAGCTTCCTGTACATGGTGAGCCCACGGTTGCTCAGGACTGCTGGCGGGACGTCTGCGAGAGCTGCGCAGCCTCCGTGGACAGAAGAAGGATGAGGGCGAGGAGGAGGAATACATGTGAGCACGTGCAACGGTGTCGTGTTTGAGCCCGTTACGCACTGTGCCGAGACGCAGAACTAGGCACTCCCGACCCGAGTACTGCCAGCGCAGGCGGAGAAGAAAAGACTGTTACAGTGCAGCTGTGCAGGGCATCGGTTTGATAGCATACATATTTAATCCGAGAGACGGGAGAAGGGTTTTAGCTCGTCCGATTCTGTGGAGCGATGGCATTCAAAGCCTGCCACGCTTTTGCAGTATTCCCGTCATATCTGCGCCAGATCGCAGCCTGCAAGCATCCCTCCCAACTGCAGGAATAAACCGGTTCCTTCGTGTCCTGACACTCTTGCTTTGACCAGTTCGGATACTGGTTCCGATCCTTTAATGGCAGAAGTTTTCTGCTTGACCAGCCGGACTGAGGACGAGGGAACACCCGGAGCGGGCACAGGACAAGACACCAAAGGCCTCTGCAAGAAAGATGCCGGGACCTCGGGACAGGTGTGCTCAATGCTGTGGCTGCTCTGCACATACATTGCAATGGATTTCGGCAAGGTCCGTGCAGTTTGTCAATGGGGACGCGGCTTTGGCTTGTTTGTGGAGTGACTGAGTGCCCATGTTCGAAGACGGCATTCAGACTAGCACGGCTCAGTATACTGCACCAACGTTTTTGATTGGATTGTCATTTGGGGAAACATGAAATATAGCGTTGATTTTCGCATGTCCCAGTGCTGCCGAGGTGTGTTGTACGGGAAGGGTCACTGGCCTCAAGCACCGAGGTTTACACAGGAAACTGCAAGCAATTTCCAGATGGGGAGCGGCGGCATGGACTTGGTACCTACGCTGCTGGCCATGCAGATAGGGCTGCGGAGTGGAGCGGGCTGTGCTCGTGCTAGCTGAGATATTGCACTCCGAGTGCGCGTGTTAAGTCTCTAAACGTGGCTACACTTTCGGTGCCACCTGCAGCTTGTTCGTCGCACTCGTGAAGTTCTGAAAGCCGCCTCCTGACTCAGGTCTACTCCAGCGGCACGCATGACATCTACAAGCAGTGACTCACCGGAACAGAAGGCAGTTCTGGACAGGCTGTTTGCCGGCGAACAGAGCCCAATGCCATGAACCTGCAACCCCCAACCAAGGTACCATGGACAGTGGCATGAGGACGTTGATGATATTTTGATTTGGAAAGTTGCGACGCATTCGGTTGCATGCATAAATGTAGCATGCATCAATGTATCCTTCACAAAAATTTTTTTGCAGGCTCACGGCTTGGCTTTTTGCAGGTAGGAGGTCCAGGGAGGCTTAATGGCCCGAGTCGTTGTAGGTGTCGAGAGTCACAGCAATGTCGCGGCAAATTGTCTCGAGTCGAACAGGACAAGAAACATGGATACGGCGTGCTCTTCTATCGCAACGGTGGGGTGTATGTTTCTCGCATGCATCCAGACCACGTTTGCCAAGTTCTGGGCACTTGGAACAGATGCAAAAATACTTTAAATCATATTCCCAGGTGGGACAGTGGCGGAACAACCAGAAGCACGGCCTTGGCGTGCTGCTGGACACGGCCTCGCAGGTCTCGAGCTTCCCTGCTAGAAAGGGCCAGGGATTTTGGGTTTAGGCTTTAGTTCACTGCAGTCCCTGCTCAAAAAAGCGCTTAGGATGAGTTGAGGGTTTAGGGCTGTGCCATAGATCAACAGATGGCAACTGCATATGGACATGCGGATCCCATGCAGCTGGCAGATAAATCAGATAAGATGCATTCATCGATCCGTTTCCCTGCCGAGCTTCCAATGTTGTTGTTGCCAAGTTGTTGCCCTGTGTTATGTCGCGAGCCTTTCTTTGTGTGTTTTTTGCGTATTTGTAGGGGTCCGAATGCTGTATTTTTGGGCATTCTAATAGAACCGAAACCTTGTTGTTGCAGTATTCGCAGCTCTGCCAGAGGCCAGCATGCTGATGGCAGTTGCCCCCACCAAATCAGCTAGAGCTTCGCCCCGTATCTAGTTATGTGTGTTTGTGTGTATGTATGCATGTATGCATGCATGCATGCATTCGTAACTGTATGTTTGTGTTTTTGTTTGTATTTGTGTGTGCGATGCTGAGTTAGTTCAGCTTTGCAATAGAAACAAGGAACCATGCACCACCTGAGATTCCTTTGCAGGAATTCAGGTGCATGGGTCCCTCTGAGTTGAGTTGAGCGCGCAGAGCTTCTGAGCCGGGGACACTGTTTGCGACAGGTCCAAGCAGAATAGGTACTGGTACAGCACCAACAGACTTAAAGATGCAAAGGTGATAAGTAGCATCATCCGTATCTTCGTGCTTTCGATTTTGGCACGGGCAGAGTTTGTCCATGCAGGAACCGGCGGATGCTTGGCCACAACGACATGATTGTGGGCAGTTTTGAGGCATAGCAGCTGGCACCGAGACATCTGACCAGGAGTTTCTTCTCTTCGAGACGACATCTAACAGCTACTACTGTCCTCATGGCGAGTTCCTACCGTCATTTGATTCAGCTGGTGGAATCTGAGGGGATGCCTACCTACCGCTATGAGGGCCTTTGGAAGGAGGACACGATGATTGGGTTGGCGACAGGGGTTTCTGTCGGGCTCCTCTTGCTTGGATTTTCTCCAGGCCACTGCGCAGGGAACACCCACAGCACTTTCTCAGTATTGCCGCTTCTTCGGGTTTGTGTCCGGTCCGGTGTCGAGGCGTGAGTGAACACTACTGCCGCTTTCCTGTGTTGGGGCAGGATCAACAGCACGGGCTTGGTGCCGAAGAGCAAGATTTGGTGTTGCTTGTCTGCGGTGGAGTTGAGAATTTCCTCGTGGCTTACCAGGAATCTGTGCACACGGTTGCTTGGGCATGACACCGTCTTAAACTGCGCCGCGACCTGTTCTGCCGAGGTCATATTTCGGAAACTTCTCAGCTGGACAACGAGCCTTGACTGCATGCCTTTGCCGTGCGGTGGGTCATGGACCATTTATGTCTCGGTTCCCAGCATCACCATCTTCCTGTTGCTTTGGCTAGATCAGGTAGTGGCCTCGGCATCCGGATGAACCTTGCCAAGCTCGGCTCCAACGGCGGCATCGAGGTGATGGACAGCAACAACCGACACTTGGCTCTGTCTGCATGTTCGAGTATTTGAAGCATTATATGGCGTGCGCAGTTTTCACAGGAGTTGTTTGTAAAAGATTTGGGCCTGCCTTCGCCAGCTCGTCTCCTGGGAAGACCAAGATGCGGGCGTTTTGTGATTCCAGCTTTCTTGGGGCCAGTCGCACACGTGCAATTCCGAAATCATGATCCAATTGCCCAGGCGCGCTGCCCTTTCAAGATGCATTGCTCGAAGAGCTGAATGTGTCCAGACTGAACCAGCTACTACGAAGAGCGTCCAAACCTGACATGTTCTCCGGAGCGAAGTTGCATTTGATAGGGTGATCGCGACTCATGACTGTAATTATGGCTACTTGAACCAGCCTGCGCCCGGAATACGCTTAAGTCACAATGGCGAATGCCTTTTGGCTCACTGTGTCTTTTGGCTCAAGCTGACTGTGTCCCTACACACGTGTTTTCGAAAAACTCTCTCTATCGCTCGCCTTTGCTCGCCATGGCCGCACCAGCTACCCCCGCTGATGCTTGGACTGATGTTGAGGAATTTGCGGCGGCAACGGAGCCTCGGGCGATTGATGGTGCCGCGATCTTGGTGCCGGTGACGACCAATGCCAATGACGATGAGGCAGAGATCGTCGTGAATGTGACCAGGGATGACGTTTATGCTTAGCAAAAAAACCAAAAGACAATGGCCGGCCTCGGGTCTGGGTGCGGCGGCCTCCAGCACCAAGGAGGTTGACATGGCCCCGGGGGAGGGCGGGGAGCCCTTGGCCCCAAGCCGTCCCCTGGCTGGCTTCGTGTCGGGAGGGCCCTGTCGACACGGAAAGCCCCGACCATGTGTACGACCGAGAAAGGAGCAGATGGTCTCTTGGTGGTGCAGGGCAGGCCGGAGAGTTTCCCGAACGTGGGCGTCCACATGCAGTCCTTCATCCGGAAACAGTTGTTGCGCCACATGGACATGGAGAAGCTTAGGAGCTTGCTCAAGAGAAGCTGGGTGGAGGGCCGAGGGAGACAGCTCCTAGGCTGCGGTGCTGGAAGCGCAATCTGCTCTACCTGGACATGCGGTCCCCCATCGAGACCAACAGGGAACGTCCTCGAGGTGCACCAGCGAGATGCGGATCTACAGGGGAGCTTGGCTCAAGAAGAAGGGCCCCCTGCGGGACCTTTCCTGGACCAAGGACCTGGCTGAGCAGGAGCTAGCGGATCAAGCACGCCCAGGTGAATGCAGTGGAGCCAGCCAAGGCGGGGCACCCGGACCTGGAGATCCGCGCCATGCGGCTGCGTCCTCACAGGCAGGATGGAGTGTGGCCTCGTTCTCAGCAGCATCA